>RDPX01000012.1:4876229-4906928 GCA_003991215.1 Morbakka virulenta
ACACAAAAAAACACTAATAGGTCAATAAATTTGTTATTACTAAAGAAGAAACATTCTAAATTAAATACAGCAATTAATTGAAAAGCAATCTTCATTTTTTTTCGCCACAAAATGAATACCTAAGAGCAGAGTAGAGAAAAGCTCATGGACCTGAAAAGTTTTATTGGGAAAAGAGATTTGTATCTTACTGAATGAGTTAACTATAAGAGCACAGATGTAATTTTGACTAGGTCACTGTGCATATAAAAAGTATAAGCACCAGCTACAATGACATTGTTCCAATTGTTATTACAAAGATAAAGTTCAGAATGAGGATGGTAGGTTTGAGGAAGAGGTTCAGTTTGGAATTATAAATGAGGAAGTGGTGGTCAGAAGTGGTCAGGAGGTTGACATTTCTAATCAGGTAGATGCTGTTGATGTAACAAATAGTGGTATACATGAAGCATAAACTATTGATATTGAATTAAAAAGTTAACAGGAATACTTAAAGATGTAAAACTGAAAAAGTTAATTGAGTTATCAAGCAAGGTGTAATACCTATTAGCTCTCCCCAAGACCAAGAAATAATGAAATGGCATCCAGTAGGGGGGTAGTCTGCCTCATGGTTAGAGGAGACTCTTTGGCTAGCAACCCCAGTAGTGATGGTTTCATGATAAAAACACGGGTAACAGTGCACCTTAAAAACAATCTCTGTTGAGTGGAATATCAAACCAAATAGTTGTAAACAATGGTGTGAATAGGGCTGGAACTTTAAACATGACTGTTGTGGAGTGGTATCTTTTAAGTAGACTGACTGATGAACAGAGAAGGGTATAGGAAGTGTATGCATAACATATTGAAAAAAAGCGGTGTCTAATGTCAGAATGTGCCTAATCACCAGGGTGCCATCTATGACTTTCTCTGCTCTGCCACACTGAACACTATCTCTGCAGATCATCATATTTACCAGAAGGAGACCAACCAGTGGAAACGACACCTATCCAGCCCACAGCCCTTCATAAAACTCTCAGTCTGAATTGATGACCAGGACTATATTGACTTTCGCTTCAAACCTATTGTGAACAACCCTGAAAGCACCAACGTCATCCATGTCATGACAGACACCAGCGGCCAAAGTTTCCTTGCTGGTTTCAAAACTGTTCAATGACTCGGCTTGACAAAAAGTAATCTCATCCCACTCAAGATGAAGATGCATGCTGCCAACGACAAACCAATCAACATACTTGGAGCCATCATCCTCCGCATCTCTGGTGTCAATCAGAACAACAATATCACCAAAACCAGACAAATGACCTACATCACAAAAGACTCCAACAACTTACTCAGCAAAGCTGCCTGCATTGACCTTAGCATGATCTCTGAGAGCTTCCTTACTGTGGGAGGAACATCATCATCATCATCCGTCGATCCAATCAGTGACAACCAACCATCGTGCAACTGCCCAAGACGAGAGCTCCCTCCACCTTTACCTACTGAGCTTCCCTTCCCAGCAACAACCAAAAATCATGCCAAACTTCAAGAGTATCTCCTCAACTACTACAAGTCAAGCACCTTCAACACTTGTGAGCACCAACCTCTCCCACTCATGAGTGGTCCACCACTGAAGCTCTGCATTGATCCAACTGCTGAACCTGTCACCCATCACTCACCAATACCGGTACCAGTACACTGGCAGGAAAAGGTGAAAGCTGACCTAGACAGAGATGTTTGCCTTGGAGTCATTGAACCTGTCCAAGTCGGCGAGCCCATCACTTGGTGCCATTGTATGGTGTTTTGTTTGAAAAAAATGGGGAGCCTACATGCACTGCAGACCTTCAACCACTGAATGCTCATGCTATTCATGAAACCTATCACACTCCAGCTCCATTTCATAAGGTCTGCACTGTACCAGAGGAATTCAAGAAGACAGTATCAGATGCATGGATCAGATACCATAGCATTCCCCTTCAGTCAGAAGACAGGCACTTCACTACCTTCATTACACCTTGGGGGCATTATCGCTACTCCACAGCCCCACAAGGCTATGTTGCCTCCGATGATGCCTACATGAGATGCTTTCACGAGGTTGCTGCTGAATTCCCAAACAAGATCAAGGTCATTGATGATGTCCTGCTCTGGGACGATTCCCTGGAGAAAAGCTTCTTTCAAGCTGCCAGATGGCTGGAAATGTGGGGTGAAAATGGTATTATTCAAAACCCAAACAAGTTCGTCCTTGGAGCTGACACAGTTCATTTCTCTGGCTTCAAGATCACCCCAACAGAAGTCAAACCCGGAGATGACATTCTATGTGCAACCAGGGACTTCCCAAACCCAAGAACATTACAGACATCTGCTTCTGGTTCGAATTTATGAACCAGGTGGCTTTGACATTCAGTATGGCATCACACATGCAACCGTTATGTGACCTTCTTAAACCAAAATCAACCTTCTACTGGGATGACACCCTACAACAATCATTTGAAAAATCCAAAAAGAAGATCATCGAGGAAATCAAAAATGGTGTCCGTATCTTTGACAAGTCAAAACCTACCTGTCTTGCTACTGACTGGTCAAAATTGGGTATCGGTTGTTGGTTATTCCAGAAACACTGTACATGTGACAGCGTTAAACCCTTCTGCTGTCCAACTGGTTGGAAAGTTGTACTTGTCGGTAGTCGTTTCACCACAGGTAGTTCTTCATTGTTGTACTGATTGCTTCTTGCCGTGGCCCTTCTTACCACAGTAGGAACATAGATGGTTGCCTTGGTCATAGTCAGATTGCTTGGATGGAATAGTGTACCGGGCCTTGTGGTAGGAGCTGCGGATTGAGTTGCCAGTATCCTGATTTTCTAAAAGCTTGCTTGTGGAGCGTTTGCCTGCTTCCTTGGCCTCGACAAATTGGACGACTTCATTGAATGTCTTGTCTTGGTTCGTGTGTCCTAACTAAGCTGGATTTCTGTGACCTCAATGCCCCTGCAAAGGGCATCTCAAAGTATTGGTTCTGTATATTCCACATCGTGCAGGTAGTTGGGGCAATTTATGGTGTACTGACACACGCTGGCTTGTCCATGGAGTCCAGCACAAAGGAATGTACAGTCTCTTTTCTATCTTGGCACATGTCATTGAACATGACTCTAGAAATCATAACATTTTCGTCTCTAACTGCAAGAACCTTAATTGTGAATAGGACTTCTTGCTCAGTCTTATTAGATAGTCCCACATTGGATCTGTTAAGATCTTTTCTGAGTGTCTCATCGCAACACTTGAGAAGTTGGAGTACTTTGTCCTTTTCGTCAACCTTAGTCGCTGCAACATATTCTTCCCATAGTGTTTGGAAGTATTGCCAATCTGAGGTGGTGCCAGCAGATGTAATCGTTGGTCGTTTCACTGGTTCCACTTTCAGTGTTCCTGTAGGCGAGGAAGCAGCAGTGTGAGTTGTGGTGTGTGCTGTGATTAGAGCAGCAACGATTGAGTGACCAGCAATGATGGAGTGCTGTAAGTGCAGCCATCGATTGGGCATTGAACTGCAGGCATCGTGTTGTGATAAAATTCTTCAAGATTCTAACATATATAGGTCTCAACCATTTGCTTTTATTGTTTAGTAATATTCTTGCAATGTTAGAATCTAAATGATAAAGACAAAAGATATAAAATAAGTATATAATGGTGCTGAAGTGTTCATTCTCCTCTAGAATTCTTCACCTTAATTTTTATTCAAAATTTTAATATATTTACCTGATAATTTTGTACCATTTTTTCACATTTTTTGTTTTTTTTACCTATTATATAATTTCTTATACACACCTTGATACCTTCAAACATAAAAAAGAGAAATAGCAAGGAAGCGTACATGTATGAATGGCTTGGTACCTATGTTATTGGTAATAACCTGATGCTATGAACCTCTCAAACAAAAGTACTTATTTAAGGAAAATAGATGAAATAATAATAAATGCATCCAATATTTATAGGACTTTAATATTAATGTGTTATGGTACTAAATTTGTTGATGAGAAATTCCTCTACACAATTGAATAACCATACACTGATAAAAGTAGAAAGGATAATATGTCAAGCCACTTTGAAAGATCATTTTTGCCCTACCCTAGCTGAGTATAGGGTTAATGTTAGGACCCTGTTAGCTATACGACTGATACCTTGTGTCAGCAAGCAGTCAGTAGTCACAGCAAAATTTAATTTTTTGGAAAAAGTACACCAGTCATGGCTGCTTTACAGTTTCACTTGGAAGTATCATAAGGGATATAGATTTTGTTCTTTATCAGAATTCTTATTAAATGTGATGGCTATTCTTGTAAGCTTGTTAGTTAACAGCGTCATGAGAGGGTGAATTTAGGTTATGATGTGAAGATTTTAATAAGTAGATAATTTGCTGTGTATAACTTTGTAAATATTGCCATTAAATCAAAAACATATAAACTTGCAAGTTCTACATCAAAATTAAAACATCTTTTATTTTATTTTTTGCTGTTGTTTTGTAGGATGAAATGAATTTGTCTGACAGTCACAGAGTTCCCATCAGGGAAAGAGACCAGAGGGTTAAAGTTAATATGCTGATTGGATTTGTAAAGAGGCAAGCTTCTCAGGTAAATTGCTGGGTTTTTTTATTTATTGAAATAAACCAGAGTAGTACAAAATGTGAACATTGCGATTAAAATCACTTTCAATTTGGTCAAAAGCTTTTTTGCTGGCACTTGACAGGACCAAGGTGTTAGGATAAGAAAATTAAGGTCAAGCTTGTTTTTATTAATACTGAAAAACAAAGAGAGGATCTGGAAAGCCTACCACTTTTTATGCTACCAAAAAGCTTTCGATAGTACTTTGTTATGGTAACCATTACTCGATAGAACAGGCTTTTATTTATCGACTTCTCCAGACAAATTTTCAGGAGAGCACAAAAAGACAGCATAATGAACTAACGTTTTTATGAGCTGAATTTTAACTGTGAGGAACTGATTGAGACGTATTGTTCAGTGAAAGTTGGGTTTTGAAACACACTGGTCTTAAAAAGGGGTGGGAGTTTTTCCTACTAAGACATCTAAAAGCAGCAGACAACCACCTTGTTCTTTTTCAGCAACAAACAATAAGGATTGTGTAGAGAAATTATTCAGTAGAAATTTTCAGCTTCTAGAATCCTGTTACGCCTTTACAAGTGCCCTGTAAATTCGCAAACTATGCTGGATAAGGCTTTTTTCCACTAAATTTGAAAATCAAACTGCTTGGGCAGTTGATGAATGCTGTCATGCTATTGCACCCAAAGTAATCTTCAATTAATGGAAAATTTGTTTATGAGTTTAAGTGCCATTGTGAAGCCAGGTACATTGGGCAGACATCTTTAAGATTGATATATATATATATATATATAATAAAAAACATACCCAGTCTTTGTAGAGATAAATTTTGAGTCAATCAAATTTAGCCAAAAAGACAATACAATGATATATGCAAAATTGTTAATTATGATTTATCTGTGGGGCAGCATCTACTGCTAAACTGTGAATGCATTGAAAATTTCGAGCTAAAACAGTTCTAAATAATTGGCAAAGCTATATCTGTCTTCCATTTAGGAGCATTGGAGGCAATTCATAACCTCGGTGTAGACGTAAGAATTTGTGTCCAGTCATCAATTGTTTTAGATAGCCAGTCACAAAAGTGACGAGCTTTCCATGATCTTTGTTGTTATTGTTTTTCTTTACCCAAGCTTTCTAGATCGTCTTTTTTTTTCAATATTGTTGAAAACAAACGTGTGTACTACTTTAATGTTAAATTTGTACACTATCAACTATGGAGTTTTGTAGGAGCATACAGGAAGTTAGATTTGAGTTATTACTGGACCTTTGTGCAATATTATAAACAAAATAATTCAGTAATTTGAAATCATACTGGCTTTGTTTTATGTTGCTTTAGGTTTGACCCTCTGAATCTTTATCATCTCAAAGAACAGACTTTGACTAGTTGTATTATTGTTGTTGTTATTGTTGTTGTTATTGTTGTTATTAATGTTCTTCTTCTTATCATCATCATCATCATCATCATCATCATTATTATTATTATTGTTGTTATTGTTATTATTATTAAGTATTTCTTTACGTATGTGTTTCAGTACAATTACCTACTAGGTCACCCCAGTGACCTGGGGCAGATAAAGGTCCTATGGGACATGTTATGTCTGTATGGAAAGTACTTTACGTAAAATGTGTGATGTTCCCATCAGTGTAATTGTGTGTACTTCTGATTGGGAATTATCTCCAGGAATCTCATAAATATAGAACTGTAGAGGTTTTTTTGAGATCATACCATGGGCTCGCAACAACAGCCACATTGGGGTCTTAAGGTGTTACATTTATGTATCAGTTCAATTTTCATTTTCCATACTTTTTAATCTCACTTACAAGATTTTTGTAGTTGCACTTCATTTTCAAACTTTTTTTCTTTTGCATTATTATTATTATTATTATTATTATTATTATTATTATTATTATTATTAACGTAAATCTCAGACATGTTTGTCTGGAAAGTTCTTTTGTTCTTTTATCTTTGAGAGCGGGTAACAACAAGTCACCAGGGGTCTCAAAGTTCCTTCTCCTGTTTCTCTAAAGAGACAAGACTTTTCGCAGTATCCTCCCTGTTTCAAGCAGTGCCGTTTTCTGAATAATTGCCATCTCAATCTTCACACCCATTTTCTCCATGTATCTTTCAAACTTGTTTGAAATGACTCCCAATGCTCCAATTACTACAGGTATCACCGTAACTTTATTCATTTGCCATACATGACCTATTTCTTCTCTCAACATTTGGTACTTTTCAATCTTTTCAAGTTCTTTTTCTGCTACTCTTGAATCTCCTGGCACAGCAATATCTATTATTTTTACTTCTTTGTTCCTCTTATCTACCAACACAATATCTGGCCGCCTTGCTTCAATAAATCTATCACACTGAATGGTGAAATCCCATAGGAGCTTGAAATTCTCATTTTCAATTACTGCTTCGGGTTGCTGTTCATACCATTTCTCAGCTCTTTCCAAGCCTCCTTTGTTGCAAAGTTGCCAATGAATATATCGTGCCACATTGTCATGTCTTTTCTTGTACTCTCTTTGAGCTAATTTTCCGCATTCACTAACCAGATGACTAATAGTTTCTCCTTTTTCTCTGCACATTCTGCACAGTGGGGAATCAGCATTCTTATCAATATGGAACTTTGTGTAATTCGTTCTTAAAGCTTGTTCTTGAGCACTGGATATCAGTGCTTCGGTACATCCCTTCAAATCTCCCTTTGCGAGCCATTGCCATGATTTATCCCAATTCACTCCTTCCTTGTCCCTCAAAAACTGTCCATGCATCACCTTCTGTTTCCATTCCTCTTCCATTTCCTGGCTCTTAAACTTTTTGTAATCATTTGGTTCCATTGCTTTCTCGGTATTAACTATACTGACTTCCCCTACTTTTCTCAAGAGAATCTCTTTGCTGTTCTTTATGTACCAACTCAGGTTATTTTCTTCTCCCTTTACACAGTTCTCACAACTCATCAAACCTCTTCCACCCCTCTTTCTTGAAACGTATATCCTTGCAACGTCACTCCTTGGATGAAGTTCCTTGTTTATTGTCATAACTTTTCTTGTTTTTCTGTCGATCTCTTGAAGCTCATTCTTAGTCCATCTAAGTATGCCTGCTCCGTATCTCATAAGTGACACTGCCCAGGTGTTTGCTGCAAATATTTTGTTCCTACCGTTCAATTTTGATTTCATAATCAGATTGAATCGTCGCAAATATTCCTTTCGGAATAATTCTTTCATCTCCTTCTCCTTTATCTTGTCAAGCTCTAAAATACCAAGGTATTTGTATCCTTCATCACTAACCTCCCGAATACTTTCTCCATTTGTTAGTGTTATATCTTCACTTTTGACCAATTTCCCTCGTTTCATGATAATAACGCCACACTTCTTTACCCCAAACTGCATTCCAATATCCTGACTTATCACTTGCACTGTCGACACAAGACTATCAATTTCATTCTTGTTCTTAGTAAACATCTTTAAATCATCCATGAATAAAAGATGGTTGATTTTCACGTCTCCAAGCCTGTACCCTGCTTTAGCCTTGCGCAATACTTTTGACAAAGGTATCATACAAATTACAAAAATAAGTGGAGAAAGACTGTCTCCTTGAAAGATTCCTCTCTTAATGTTGACTGTTCCGAGAGACTCTCCACATGACATCAATTCCGTTTTCCAATTCCTCATTGATCGCTGAAGAAAACTTGTTACATTTTGTGGTACTTGTGCCATTTTCAAACATTCGACTATCCACGAGTGGGGTACCATGTCATAGGCTTTTTTATAATCCACCCATGCCATGGCGAGGTTCTTTTGTCGTTTTTTGCAATCAGTGAGGATCATCTTGTCAATCAAAAGTTGGTCCTTCGTTCCTCTGCTCTTTTTTCTGCATCCTTTTTGTTCTGTTGGTAGAACATCACTTTCTTCTAGCATCTTGTATACACTATCAGCAATGACTCCTGTCATCAGTTTCCACATGAGTGGTAGGCAAGATATTGGTCTATAGTTATCAACCACATTTCCTTTCTGCGGGTCTTTCTGGCACAACACTGTTCTGCCCATTGTCATCCAGGCAGGTACAGGAACCCTGCTATTTATCATCTCATTCATTTGTTTGGCGATCCTGTCATGCAGTGATGTCAACTTTTTTATCCAGTATCCTTGGACCCCATCAGGTCCAGGTGCTTTCCAGTTTGGTATTTTCTTTGCCTGTGCTGATACCATTACACAGTCAATCATTATGTCATCCTGTCTTGTTTCCCCACATTCATCTTTTAATTCCTTCAACCATCCTGCATCCTTATTGTGTTGTACCTCGTTTCCCCAGATACTAGACCAAAATTGTTCGCTTTCCTCTGCATCTGGTGCTATGCCTTCACTTTTTGACATTCCATTAAATTCCTGATATACTTTTTTCTGGTCTTGCTGAAACAGCCTATTAATTCTAAATTGATTAACTCTCTGTTCATACCTCTTCAGTTTTGCTACTTTCGCCTGCAGTTTTTGCTTCAGCTCTTCAATAACGACATTTTCTCCTTTTTTCTTAATTTGATATTTCCTATCCAGTTCTTTATACCTTTCCTTTCTGGTGAGTTCTCCTCTTTTATTTCTTTGCAAAATATTCACATGCTTTCTTAGTTCTTGGATTGTTCCTTTTATCCTCTTTTTCCACCAAGGTTCTTCCTTTGTTTTCCTTCTTGAATTACCAGTCTTCAACCCAACTTTTTTCGAGATGTAGATAGCAACAGCACCGATTAACTTATTTGTATCCGTTAAGTTTTCTGTCCTTATTTTCCCGATGATCTTATTTACTTTACCTATCCACTCTGACAGAACCTTTCTGTTTACTTTCTTGAGTCCTCTTGTATCACACATTTGGCCACTTCTCGTAATGTCAACTATCTCCTCAATCATACAACTTTCCTGTTCGTCTTGTTCGTCGGTTCTGTTGATTTGCACTGATATCTCTTCCGTTTGTCCATGTTCTTGCACTTCTATTTCTGGCAACTGCCTGTTTCCATCATTCCCTTCTTCATTATCACTATCCACTTCCAAACTTCTACGGATTTCTTCCATCTCTACTGTGGTGAACCATTCATTTTTTCGTATTGCCCTAGCCTGATCACATAACCTTTGTTCTGTTAATGTTGGTAATTCTCTCTCCTTCCAGATGTTATGCATCCTTCTTCTGTAACCTCGTATAGGTCTTCCATTTTCATCTGTTGGTTTACTCAGGAAATAGCACTCCATTACAGCAACATTCAATTCCTTGTTCCACTTCATTTTGGCAGACGCTGGATAACGACCGGGCCCACCCTGCCATACAGTGGGGCACCTGCCGGGCGAGAGACCTTCACTTGATGCTCCAGTCTCATTCACGCCGTTGTCTTCATAATTTGAATAAGACATTACACTCATAAGAGGATTGTGGATTTTAGGTTACACAACCACCGGTGTTTTTATTGAGACACCATCTCTAGGAGGGCTGCCAACCAAGGCTAAAGAGTCCCCCCTACCCATGAGACAGACTAGCCCCCGCCGGACGCCAACCCGGTATTTCATGGCCTCGGGGAGAGCTAACAGGTACTACACCTTGCTCAAGGGTGACCTGGAGGTAATTGTGGCAAAGGGTAACCTCATTCTCCCACGTCGAAACTCCACAACCGGATGCAGTTTAATGTCAATACCCAGGACATCTTTTATTATTTTTATTATTATTATTATTATTATTATTATTATTATTATTATTATTATTATCTTACACAGGTTTAGGCTCTGGCTGATGGAATTAGTGGCGAGTCATTGCAGATGACCAAAAGCAACCAGTATTTCCTCTCCTTATGTTTCTAGCAGTTTCCTTAATATCCTAGAAGCCCCCGACAATGACGTCTTTTATATGAAGCTAGCCTTCACATCTATTTCCAGATTTTCCACACAAGACTTAAAACTCTCAATATACTGCCTAATGCTCAAACAATTATTGGAATTTGACCTTTAACCTTTTCCATTTTTTACATTCTACCAATTTCCCCTTCCAATTTTTTGTGTTTTTCATTTTTTCCCCTGTTCTTTGTCATGCAGTCTACAGTCAGCCGGTACCGCAACATCCACAATAACACACATTTTATCCGTTTTATTACAATGATAATATCTGGTTTACGAGCATCAGTGACATTATTACACTGTATATTAAAGTCCCAAAGTATCTTAACAGATTCGGTTTCAGTCACTTCTGGATTATGCAGGTACCATTTTTCAGTGGTAAACCAGATATTATCATTTAGATTAATTTAGATTTCTAAATTAAACGCAGTCTCCTTTTATTTTCCATGTGCACTTTATCTACTTTATCCAGCTCAATTATACCCAGATAGCTGTAGCCCTTTTCATCAAGTCCCTTTATCATTTCTCCAGAAGGGAGCTCACAATGGGTAATTTTCCCCCTTTTCAGTATGACAACTCCACTTTGCTTATGACCAGATTCCATTCCTGTCTTCACTAAGCACATGGACACTATCTATCAATGAGTCTAACTTATCTTCATTCTCGGTGAAAAGCTTAAGATAGTACATGAGAAGTAGGTGATTAAGTTTCAATTCTTTCTTGCCCCATTCATAGTAAACGTTGACATTGTACAATAGCAATGGCAAGGGTTTCATACTGATTATGAAAAGTAATGGTGATAAAGTATTACCTTATAAGTTTCGCCTATATACATTAACATTCCCTAAAACTTCCTCGTTTGATGTTAATAATGGTTCCATTGTCTCATACTATTTTCTAGTAGTTTCTTGACGTTATCTGCAGTACCGAACATTTCGAGACATTCAGTAATACAACAACTATGTGGCACAAAATCATAAGCTTTTTGTAATTGACCCATGTCAAAGCAAGGCAGGTATGTCTCTTTTGACAGTCTTCTGGCATTGTTTTATGACTTAATAGCTGGTCTCTTGTCGCTCTGCTTTCTCTTTTACAACCTTTTTGTTTCTCTACGAAATTTTCTTCTAATTCCATCTACGAATGGATGCTATCTATAATAATACTTTAATTTCCAAATCATTGGCAAACAGGTTATATATAGGTCGATAATTATCGACATTACCTTTTGATGGGTCTTTTTGGCGAGACTGTTTGCCCAAATGCATGCCACTCGGGCATTTATTTTCACTTAAACCCGATAGGATATCATGCAGTTGATCTGCTATCCTTTCATTTAAGTTACCAAATTTCTTTAACCGAAATCCCAGTACCCCATCAATACCTGGTGTTTTCCATTTGGGCAGTTTCTTAAGTTGTTTTATTACATTTTCTTTTCTGATGACTAGTGCTTCAATTCTGACTATCCGCATTTCCTTTTTCAGTTTATTAAGCTGTTAAGGCTTCTTCACAGACCATTTATCACTCTAGAATCTGTTACTCACCTTAGCATCAGGTACCTCTAACCTTTCCATCCTTTTTTTAACTTTTAAATTCTGTTAAACCCGGCTCCTAAACCTGGCTCAGAATCTTTAACTAATTCATTCATATAGCCTAATTCAATTTTTCATATTGATTCTAACTGTAGTTCCGACAACCACCCATTTTTCCTTATCAGTGCAGCTTGGTCGCACAGTCTTTCTTATGTAACTTGAAAGCAGCCTCTTGTTCTTTATTCCTATTGCAATTGTTGTCTATTTCCACTAACAGTACTGCCCATTAAAGGTACGATTCTTTTAGTAAATTGGCTTCTGCGTCTCTTTAAAAGTTGTAGTTTGGTATATCCAGAAGCTTTGGTACAAATTGACTCTGCAACCTGTTAAATACACCTGGTCGACATAATATCAGTTCTGTATTTCAATTTGTTTTTGGTGCGCTGGAAAGAAGTTTTATGACATGAGTTCATATAGAAAACCGTTATTGGTTATTGGAATACTGAAAATTTTTAAAATTTTTTTTACAGAGGTCATCATCAGGGCTTGTAACACCAGAGGACTACATACATGAACTTAAGAGAACTGATTTAACTGAGGATCAATTACTGCAGTCACTACAGTCCTTGAGAGTGTCATTAACTGGAAGGCCCATAAGGTAGTAAAGATTTGGTGATATGTTAAAATTTAATGATTTTCATAGTGTGACCTCCATTTTTAAAGAAACCCCTTCACCTTCCACCAACCTAAACTTTAGCGTATAATCGCGTGGAGCACGACGTCGATTTGGTCTTCATCCGATATGCAGATGTTTTGCAAAAGTACAGGAGCATTAAATTTATTATCTGTAATTTTTGTTGACCAAATCAGTCAACAGATCATTTCCTTTTGACAAGTATTTTTCATCCATACATAAAATTCGCTCGAGATTCATATATTTTATGCCCATACCTTTGACAATCAACTGTTACTATTTCATCGGTACTAAAAAGGGTGGTAGTATTATTTTTACACACCGAAAATTTTGGAGATCAAACAGTTCAAAGTAATTGGTAGATTTAGACCTACCACCTAGGAGAATTAGAAGTAATTTATACCCAGCTTTCATTACCTCCGATTCGTGGACTAAAAGAATTTGTATATACTCTTTTATTGCTTTAAACAGGTAGTCACAAAAAATGTTGGTCTGTTTTCAATTCTTTTTGTTGACCCTAGCTTATCAGACAAAGTTTCCTGCATTGATAAAAGCCCACTTGGCTTATGGTTTTTAGGACTTTAGTCAGCCGAGTACCAGTGAAAGGAAGGTGTTAATCAAAAAGCGAAAGAAGATGACGGTTAAAAGAGGATCTAAGTGAAGAAAGATAAAACTCAAACTCACAAAGGAAAGGGCCGAAGAGATTTCCAAAGTTTAAATGTATGCGGAAAGAAGCTAAATGAATAGCAAGTTTGTTTAGACGGTGGTTCCAAGATGGTATTCCCAAGAGCACTTGTAGCTAAAGCCCATGAAAGGAACAAGAAAAGAAACATCGTAGAGCAATACTCATGGAAGTAACCGTAAAATAAGGAGAGAGATGCAGCATTATGACTATGAGAAATGGGGTGGAGTTGAGTTGTAAGCGAAGATTCGCGGTTGTTTTAAATTTTACTTTGAATGCGATTGAGGAGGACGTGAAAGAAGGTAGAAGCATCAACATAAAAGGTGACAAGGATACTCCAAGCATGGCCTGACTAATTTCTTACAAACATGTAGGTTTGCACAGAAAAAATATATGTACGAACGTGATAAAGAGAACCTACATCCAGTGGTAGAGACTTGAGAATCGCTTTAATGTATTGATTCCAGGAAGGGTCGTTATAAGAAATAAAGACGGAAAATTTGAAAGATTGATTTTTAGAGGGTGAAGAACTTTGTTTTCTAACAGTGGGAAATTTAGTCTTAGTAGGATTGAAAATGAGTAACCACTGGAAAACCCAGCCAACATTTGATTTAAGATCATGCTGAAGAATATTAACAGTTCTAGGTTGATAAAAAGGGACAGTTTACTTTCAATGCCCGAGAAAAGAATGGTGTCACCCACAGAGGTAGCAACGTTCAACTGTAATGGGGCGGTAATTTATGAAAAGAAAAAGTAACGTTCCAAAATGAAGCCTTGAAAATCACTGGAATTTTTAATGAATATAGAAGAAGTCGGTCTATCAGTGACAAATTTGATCATGCGGTTGTTCAGGAAAATGCTTTGATGTTTAAATTTTTGACGGAAATGCTATGGGATTTTATTTTATTGACAAGGAAAAAATGTCAAAACTTTTCAGACGCCTCGAAGGTATCAAGGGGAAGAGCACTCGCCCAGGCTATTGAGAAGAGGGTAAAAACTCGCGGTGATGTTAGTGAGGGGGTCTGAATTGGACCATATGTGTTTGAGAGAAATCGTACTTTCGTATGGTAGCAAACCCACCAGTCACATAGAGAGAATGGCAAAAAATGGATCACTGGGCGCCCTGACTTGCATGGTAACATTTTAAAAGTCAGTAAAGAATAATAAAGTACTGCCTTGTACCATAAATGGATTGTAAAATTAGAAATGTTTGCATTTGAGTGTATTATTACACTATTTTAGTCCAGAGCTCCGAAAAAATTGATTTTGAACGCCAACCACAAAAATGACTTTGGCCCTTTTTATAGATCAAGAAGGGTCCTCCGGCCAGGAGAAGACGCTCTTGTACACCATTTCTATTGTAAAAAGGCATATATTACCATATTCAAAGAACATCTTGGTATTAGATTCTAATATATAATATGTTTTTTTAAAAGAAATTGTTACCCTTCCGCTAATGGAGGCGATTCCATCAGCTTATTCCATGCGGAGGCTCAGTATTAAAAAATATTCGATTCAATAAACCGAAACGTAAGCGAAGAGAAAGGGGATTGGGATGGAGTGCGTATAATATCGGAGAATGTCATTCACTTGGTATATGTAGTTACCGTCGTTGCCACTTTTCGAAAAATATTTTGTAGCCTACCGTATTTACTTTTAATTGTAGGAATAAAAATAATGAATTAATTAATTTTACCAGTTTCATTGTTGTAGTAGTTGTATAATTGTCTTATAATATTTGAATTAAAAGATTGAAAACCACTTAATTGGAAAAATTAAATACATAACTTTAAGAATATATTTACTAGAAGGATTTTCAAGCCCTCTAGTAAATATGTATTATTTACAATCAGTAAGAGGACATTACAATGAGAATTATCCATTGTTGCCACTGTGTGTTTGTTAAGAAAACAAATTTTACAAAGTGGCCCTTAAGAATACACTTTTTATCCCTGCCTCTTCTTTTAGTTGGATCCAAGGTTTTGGTGCAGCTGGCTTAGATTGTTTGTTGGATCACCTGAGAAATCATATTTTGAGGTAAGTTAAAGTATTGAATTCAAATAGTTCTGTTTAATTCAAGCTTATCACAACCTGTATTACAGCTTTCACACTTGAATAAAATTTGTATTTTAGTAAAAAGTCAAACGACAAAACAGTGAAACAGCTGCTTACTTAAGGATTTACCCAATTTGTGGGATTGTTGATATAAATAGCTTCTGGTGAAAATGAGACTTATAATGTTTATGTTAGGATACATATTAAGCTGCTGGCTCGTTTTAACGAGTTAAGAAAATTGATAAAAGGTTGGTCAAAGAGATATTAGTAATACCGTTTTCAAAAAGGGACTCTTAAACAGTGGCGTGTGATCGATAGGGAAACAGAATCCAAAATTGACGCGACATTATTTTGTGATGACACCTGTAAGGAAGTGAAAGCATAGGAATTTTATCTTTCAAATGTCAAAGAGTTCCTTTCTCGTATCCACACCAGGACAAAGACATGAACGTCTCTGTAGCCTTTTTAAAGTTAGACTTATAAAAACTCTTTTTTAAAACGAAATGACTTTGTTTTCGTTCTCCATCAGATTAAATCCAGCATTTGGCTGATGATAATCATCTTTGCACGTTTCCTTTGGAGCAGTATTGTTTAGATTCGCTCCCTCCTCTCGCTTCAACTCCGCATCTTTGCCCCTCTCTGTCCCTCTCTGTCTCCATATCTCCCCCCTCTCTCTCCCTCTCTGTCCCCCTTTCTCCATCTCTTTCCGTCTCTCTCTCCGTCTCTCTTTCCGTCTCTCCGTGTCTCCCCCTCTCCGTGTCTCTCCGTCTCTCTTCCTCTCTCTTCCTCTCTCTTCCTCTCTCTTCCTCTCAACCTTAAGTTGACGGACCAGGGATACCTACCCCGAACTGCACTCAACGTGCCCAAGCCATCTTACCCTACTCACTTGAAGAATGTCCGTGATGTCTTCCAATTTTTGAAAATTTGCTGGATTAAATTTGGGGTTTTTCGCGGTATAACGTTGATGGGGTCTATCAACTTACAATTTTATTTTCATTTGGATTAAAGATCGAGATATTTTTCATTTGCAGTTATTATTAATTGGTCTATCTTTACTTTGACTGTATATAGCACGTACGCAGTTGAGCAGAAAATCCAACACGAATGCGCAAAATGTCTAAAGGCATTTATGAATAATAAGGTACAGTATTTTTTATTGTATTTGACTGTGGTCAAGAATGTGGTCTTTGTTTATCAAGGTTTTTTTATATGATGTAATATGAAAAAATCAAAATGACTGACCTGGTTGGAACATTTATTTTGGGGATCGCCGGGGATTTTGATTGCGGGGAGTGATTTTGGCCATGTGTCGGGCGGATTTTTTTTTGGAGAGTGAAGACTTGCTCGGTAATTTACAACCTGAGAGTGAGTGAGTTTTATATTGTTTGCAACTAATTCTCAGTACAACTTCACAGGCCATTCTTCTTCTTCAAGGTTTTAAGACAGTTATTATGTATACCCACTCATCAGGATTACCTTAGTCGGAATTTAATTATTCTAGGGTTTTTCTGCATTTTAATACTTTCATGGTTTGTTCAGCATCTGATTGTCACAGCTGGATAACTGCACTGAATAACTGTTTAATAACTGCGCTTATTGCTTATTAGCGATCATCAGTTTAAAGCTTGCTTCAAAACTTGTTGGGACTTTTTCTTCTGCTTCAGGTACCATGTTCTTCCAGAACGTTAGCAATCATGGTAATAGAAGTAATAGTAATAATAGTAGAATGGATATGGTAAGTAGTGGTAATGTAAGTAGTAGCAATACTTGTAATACCCGACGGGGTGCCTGTTGTTGTAAAACGTATGGTGGCAATAGTGCTAAAAGTATATGGTAGTGTTAGTGTATCCAGTACTTTTCATTTCGAACATTATTTTTATGACTGTCATATTGGTTGCTTATGAATTCAGTACTTGAAAGTGTAGGAAAACAAGTGTTATTTTCTGGTTAATCGTTTCCTTTCCAGTTTGGATTCAGCCTCATGTCAAAGAATATACACGGGCTGACGTTGTTAGCTCAGTGTATACGATTGGATAATCCAAACATGATGCAAGATGTTGCCAAAGTTATGGGAGCACTATCCTTAGTAAAGTAAGTAAAGATATTCATTTTTGAATAATAATTGGGCACAATTCATTTACAATATTACAATTACTTAAAATTATTTATCAGCAGTGGAATAGCTGGTGTTTTTTTTGACCAGGGTGTAATAAATTTTTAAATTCTCTAGAGAAGGGAGTATCAGGGCTAAGGTTAGAGTTAAGGTTAGGATTAGGATAAGGTTAAGCTCAAAGTTAAGGCCAAATTAGGATAGGGTAGGTTTAGGTTTGGGGTTCCGGTTCGGGTTAGAGTGTTTGTTTTTCCGGCTCTGGTTAGAATTAGGGTTCCGGTTAGCTGATGTTCTTTGAACTTTGTGATCGGACTTTGTAAAACTACAAAACGTTATTTTAAGGAGCCCAGATTGAAATTTTGCTCAGGCAGTAATTAATAATTTTGAGTCCAACTGATCGTTAATCTCACTTTCCGTCAACTATGGTCACTTGACGATTTTGGCCGACAGTTATTTGCAGGTGGACAAAAACAACACTTTTTAGTTTTTGTTGGTAACGTTTAGAAAAGGATCCCGGATCCCCATAACTGTCCGTCTGGTAGTTTTCTTAAAGTCTGTAGATTATTGGAGGATTGACAAGGGAATTCTCGGGAATGAAGTAAAATTTCATATATAATGATATTGAAATTTCTTCTTTCCACGAAGAAATCCAAATATTAAAAGCAACCCAGATATACACGGCGAAGCTAGAAGGAATTAAGCATGAGAGTGAAAGCGCGATTGTTTAGGATACTATTTTTACCAGGAAAGGTACTTTGCTGCATATTCTGACAAAGGTATATTTATTTTTTTATTTGTTCGTGCAATTTATTTATAATGGATCTTTATACAGGATAAAACACTTCAACAAAAAGATATGCTGTTATCAATGTGCGTCCTGTAAAATTAAGATAAAAACTACTTTAATAGAAATTTAAACGATTTAAAAATAAAAACTGATTAACTATAAAATTGTTTAACTGATAGCTTAAAAGAATTAAAATTTCTCAAATCTTTCTCACATCCATTGGTAGCTCATTGTAAATTTTCGCGCCAGTAAACGAAACTGCTCTTTTTCCATATTCTGTCCTCATTTTTGGTAGTCTCAAGGAAAGATTGTTATTACGTGTACCGTAATTGTGCTGAATGAGTTGATAATATTCACCAAACTGTTTACATATGTCTTTAACCATGCACTTACGAACGAAGTAACAGAGATGATTGGGTTTTTTTTCTAAAGGTGTACTTTAACTCAGATGTTGTGTCAAACTTTTTAGTATTAATAAAACCAAAATCAGAATTTTTTGTTTTTTATTTTAGATTTTGTAGCGTATTGTTACCTTCCTCTTTCTTTTTTCGTTTAGCCATGACAAAGCTCTGGAAGCATTAACCATGAAAGCTGAGGCATCGAATGAAGTTAGGTTCTTTGCTATCGTAGAAGCATTAAAAGGAGACTATCCACCGTCTTTAAAGGTATAGAACAATACTTAAAGTCTTTTAAATTAGCATTGGGTCATCAGAGGTTGACACAAATCCTTCAGAATGAGAATTACTATTGGCATATCATACAGAAAAATATAAATAGTTTTAGAAATTTTAGTACCTGAAGTAATATACAGTGTAATTGAAAAGACAAATTAAGGTGAAAAAGTAGATAATTTTTTATTTTGTCACAGTTACTCCTAATGCAGGTTTAAGGCCCAAGCACCGTGTTCTACTCAAATCTCGAATGGCATGCAAAGTATAGCCGCACTCTGCAGCACTCAAAATGAGATTCAAGGCAGACACACAATCTAAAGGATACTGTTAAAGAATTAAAGTACTTCCGACGATCAGCTATCTCTGCAGCTATCAGATAAACCTGAAATTACAATTACAAAAATGGTGTGGTGTTGGTTTGTTGTGTTTTGGGGTTTTTTTTTGCGGGGGTGGGGTGGTGGTTGTGTTGCGTCTTTTAATAAAACCTGCCAGAGGAATGAAAATGGATACTTTTAATCCAGTCACTGTGATTACACCCGCATAAGCACAGTGTAATAATTATTGGTACTGTATTTTCGGGGTTATACAATTTTCAGAGATGTTGGCTCTACCTTTGGGCCTGGAAACGTTTGGCCCATAGTAATTTTAGGGTTAAGCAGATGACCATATTTTTAACTAATTACACGACCTGGAATAAAGAAGCTGTACATGTTAGAAAGTAAACTCCTGTCACTTTATATCAAATAGTGCTTATTACAAATACATTTTGCCAAGAAAAATCGCTTCCGCCGTTAAATTTTTTCTTTAGTTTCAGGTATTTCAGGATTTCCATTACTTGTTTGTTGCTAGTTATAACCATAAACACAGAATCGACGAATAAATAAATGCCATATCAATTTCTTTAGGTTGCTTGCATACAATTGATTAATGCATTGGTTGCAACGCCAGAAGATTTGGATTTCCGGTTACACTTGCGAAATGAATTCATTCGAGCAGGTTTAGGAGAGGCTCTTCCAGTAGGTGTTCTTTTATCACACCTTTATTTGTTTGCTGTTTTCAGAACCAACCGTTTATCTCCATTTGCAAAGTAGTTAACGTTTACTGGGGTACTGTTGTATCCATCACATTGACTATTATTTTAGGTTACACTGTAATAATGAAAGAAAAAACGAGCCACAGAGAAGTTGCTTTATTATGTATTCGAATGGACAACCGTGGGTTTCATCCTACTTTTCCTGGCCATTCGTTCTATTGACCTAGTCTTCAGTGCTGCGTCTTCATCCCGGTCATATTTATTATTTATTTTGTATTTATTCGTTAGTTTATTCATTTATTTATTCATTTATTGTGAATTTTTTAAAAGAATATACTAATGAGTTAATGAAGCCTACTATCAGTTGTAACCTTTTTTTGCAACATAATTTGTTAGTTGTTTTATTCCGCTCATTTTGGTTGCCATTCCCTCCGCTACCAAGCTCACCCAAACGTCTTTAGAGTTTTTCTTTTATCAAATTTAACAAAACCGAGATTAAATCCACCTATTTTCTCACACAAACAAGTCTTCAACTGAAGCGACGCCCATTTCATGAATTAGCTTCAAGAATCTGCAAGGAATATATGATGGGCTAAAACTTGACCTCGTTCACTATACAATTCAAGTTGTGATTTGTTTACTATAATATTGTTACTGGTTCAGTATAGTGAGAAGACCGTATCCCAGTGCCTTTGAGACTAGGTGTTCACAACTGGTTTATGTTGAAGGTAATTAGATATAGAGAGCTTTTACTTCGATATCCATGCTATGATTGAGGGTTTTTTTTGTTGGTTTTTTTATACAAAAATAGTTAGTTTTCACTGCGATATATTTTTTGTTGTCAATAGTTCATTAATTGCCATTGTCATCACATGAAAAGGTCGAAACCGTTGATGCAGCAGTAACTTTTGCTTTTTTTCAGGTTTTAAGGGAAATTGATCAAGAAAACCTTAATGTACAAATAGACATTTTTGATGACCACAAAGAATGTGATGGAGCCGAGTTTCAACATAGACACAATGATATTTTAATACACTTCGAGTATCCTTTTCACGCTGTTGTAACATCATTACTGAGAGGATGACCTAATATGTTTCGCACGTGATGTCAAGAAATGAAAATAAAAACTAATAATAATAATAATAATAATAATAATAATAATAATAATAATAATAATAATAATTCGTCCTGAGTATGACGATAAACTGCACCCGGTTGTGGAGTTTCGACGTGGGCGAATGAGGTTACCCTTTGCCACAACTACCTCCAGGTCACACAGGCAAGGTGTAGCACCTGTTAGCGCACTCCGAGACCTTGAAATACCAGGTTGACGTCCGGCGGAGTTAAGTTTGTCTCACGGGCAGTCGAAGCGCTCATGAGCCTTGGTTGGCAATCGTCTGGAGATTGTGTCTCGATAAAAATACCGGTGGTTGTGTAACCTAAAAATCACTAAACTTCTTATGAATGAAGTGTCCAATCAAAGTATTGAGAATAACGGCGTGAATGGGATTGGAACTCAAGGTGAAGGGACCACGCCCGGCAGGTGTTTCTCGGCACAGCAGCAGAACCCGGTCGTCATCCTACTACTGCTAGAAAGAAATGGAGTAAAGAAATCAAAGTCATTATGGAGTGCTTCTATAGAAGTAATCCATTTGATGAGAACGGTATACGTATTGGAGGGTACAGACTACGAATGTTTAGAGAATGGAGGGAAAGAGGAATGTTTGAAACAACGGAGCAGCGAATATGCGACTAAGCAAGAACAATTAGGAAAAATGGATGGTTGTCAGAACTTGAGTTGGGGGAAATAGAAAGAAAGGTGGATGTTGAAGTTTTAGGGAATGAAGAAGAGCTTCAGGTAGAATAAGAAGAAACCAATAGTGAAGTGGATGATCCAATTGAGGAGGCAAGAGATGGGGTGGAGCCAAAGCAAGATGTGGTTGAAAATGATTTCGACACTGAGGAGAGATTGATAGAAGCAAGTGATGAAACAAAAGGTATTGTGGAAAGGCAAAAACCGATACTAGTAGAAGGAAAGAGAAGTTATGGAATCATGTTCAAAAAGTTAGATAGAAAATCCCTCAAAATTTAGGTTAAGAAAGTAAATGAAGCAATGAAGTACACGAAGTGCAGGGACATCACAGAAATAAACAATCTGATCATAGCTGAAAGTGTATTGGTCGCAGAGAAATTTGGATTGGAAACAGGTGTTCGACAGAAAGGAAATGAACCAAGGTGGAAACGGAGAATAGAGGGTGACATAAGGAAATTGAGAGAGGATGTTAACTTACTGGAAAGAGATCAAAAAGGACAGTTAGATGTGAAGAAGACAAAGAAAATCAAACAACTAAATGAAAAGACAGAGTGAACAGAAAAGGGATAAAAACTGTCATAGAAGAAATAAAACAGAGAGTGGTGGCAAAAAGTGTAAAACTGAAGAGATACGAAGACAGAATTGAACAATGTAGGCAAAATAGGATTTTTGGGTTGGATCAGAAGAAGTTCTACGACGAACTTAACAATTGTTCCAATTTTTCAAAGACGGTACCGAATGCAGAAGAGTGTACAAAATTCTGGGGTGACACGGAGTGTGGAAAAGGAGCACAATAGAACTGCTATATGGCTAAAAGAGTTAAAGAAAGAAATAGATCGTGATATGAAACATACACACAAGACACGGTGAAAATAAATACTGAGAAAGTTATGAAACAAAGTAGGAAACTTCCGAATTGGAAAGCACCAGGACCAGATGGAGTGCACGGATATTGGCTAAAACACTTCGCTGCCCTTCATGAAAGAATCGCATCCCAACTTGATGGTATGTTAAGAGAAGGGGAGGTCCTTCAATGGGCAACACATGGTCGAACAGTGCTTTGTCAAAAAGATCCACAGAAAGGCAGAGCGATTGATAATTATCGACCCATTACCTGCCTTCCACTAATGTGGAAACTTTTGACGGGTATTGTAGCAGATGAAATGTACCAGTACCTAGAAGAGAGCAATAAATTACCAGATGAACAGAAAGGATGTAGGCGACGAAGTAGAGGCACCAAAGATCAACTGCTCATAGACAGAACCGTACTCAGAGATTGCAAGAAAAGGCGTACGAATCTGGCCATGCTTGGATAGATTACCGAAAAGCCTATGACCTGGTCCGGCATAGTTGGATAAGCGAATGTTTGAAGATGTTTGGAATAGCTGAGAATGTAAGAAACATTCTTGGAAGAAGCATGAAACAGTGGAAGATATCACTGGCATCCATCGGGGAATATCTTGGAGAGGTTTTTGTGAAGAGGGGAATTTTCCAGCGAGATAGTCTATCATCACTTTTATTTGCCCTTAGTATGATACCATTGTCACTGATATTGCGGAAAGTGAATGCGGCTTATGAATGGGGAAAGACGGAATACAAGGTCAACCATTTATTGTTTATGGACGCCCTGAATCTATACGCCAAAACTGAAGATCAGATGAATATGCTTGTTAGAACCGTTCACATGTTCAGCAACGACATTGGTATGGAATTTGGGATGAAAAAGTGTGGCATTTTGACATTGAAACGAGGAATGATTATTGGAAGTGAAGGAATTAAGTTAACTGATGGACAGATAACGAAAGAGGTCAAGGAGGAAGGTTACACTTATCTAGGTATTATGGAATTAGATAAAATCAAAGAAACTGAAATGAAAGATGCGACTGGAAAGGAATACAAAAGAAGGGTAAGGCTGGTACTTAGATCAAAGTTGGACGGCAAAAATATGGTTTCGGAAACGAGCTTAAAGATTTAGACAGAGGAACAAGGAAAACAATGACAATGTATGGAGCTTTCCACCCCAAGAGTAATACTGACAGGCTGTATGTGAAAAGAAAAGATGGGGGAAGAGGTCTTACAAGTACAGAATGATGTGTCAAAGAAGAGGAGAGTAGTCTGAAAGTGTACGTGGCCAAATCTGAAGAAAAACTTTTGAAGGGTGTAGCCAAATTGGAGAAATTAAATGCAAGTGAAATAGAGGAGGTTCGAGATATTAAGGTAAGAAATGAAAACAAAGCGAAAGATACATGGAATGAAAAGAGAATGCACGGACAGTTTGTCAGAGACCTGACAGATGATGTAGGTAAAGGAGAAGACAAGAAAACTAGCTTACCCTTATCGGGCTGGGGGCGGAGTGGTTTGCTGGGGTTTCTGCCCCTGAGTCCTTTGTGGGATCGTATTGCTCCGTCACTCAATACTACTACTACTACTACTACTACTACTACTACTACTACTACTACTACTACTACTACTACTACTACTACTACTCATAATAATAATAATAATAATAATAATAATAATAATCAATAATAATAATAATAATGGAAACTTTTTATTTTTCTTTCAAACACATACAATACAAATCTCACAAATCAAGGTAGTTTGCATTGGCTTGCTTATTTAACATATTTGAAATTAAATATTTTACTAACAAAATAATTAAAACGAGAATAGCTCAGGCTTTCTCCATAGTTGGTTTCTGTGACAGAATGTGTAGTTTTTAGTGCGAATGATTGCATTGGATAGTTTAGTTGAAAGAAAGCGCTCTTGTTTGTTGTCGATGTTCAAGGCGTTGCACATTTCACTGAAAGTAATAAAGATTGACCGAATATATCTGAAGAGCTAATGGAAAGATTTGCGAAGCTAACTTTAGAAAAGCTGAAATGTAAATCACGATTCAAAAAACGATATTTTTCATATTTGGGAGAAGCATTTTTATCCAGGTTTGTTTCATACCCCACTGTTAATTCAAGTATGTATAACTGTTTTTTTGCGGAGTAACTATGAGCAGATCAGGCCGCAAGGCATCTCCAGTTATAATGCATGGGGATAAAGGTCCACATATGTCAGTGTATAAGTGCACCCTTCAAAATGGATCCTGCTAAGAACTGTAATGCCGAATTGTGTCGCCAGTTGTAACGACCTTCCTGAAGGTACGTTTTGCATCCGGCGACAACATGAAGAAGGGTTTCTGGTTTAAAACAGGAAGAGTGATAAGACGAGTGACTGAGGTTCCATTTGGATAGATTTTTACGAGTTGCAAGGGCGTTATTCAAATAACAAATGGTTAAGCCGAAGATATTTGTGGGGAGCTTACTTTGAACCTCAGACCAAAACTCGTTATGTTTTGAAGTTGCGTTGTCGAACAGAAATGAGGGAATAGTACCTTGAGCAGTAAGATGACTTTTGTAAAAGCTCCTTGTGTTCCGACTTTTAAAACTTCTTTTGTATTTTTTTACATATCGTGTTGTATGTTGGTACTATTGCTTGTGTTTTTCCACAATGTTCGGATATTATCATTTGGTGACAACTTCAGAGCGTTACGGATAGCAGTTTTGTACTGTAGAAGTTTTGTAGTAAGTAGCAGCAAATTGAGGCCAACTTGATTTTTAGAAAGAATAACGAAGCTAAGAGTGGGACTTATAGACAGGTCAAGCCACTGGCGTATATATTCAGAGACCAGGTTGTCGAGATTTTCTGCTATCCAAGTTTTAGAAACATTTGAAACAGTGAGATGCCAGAAAACCTTTGGGAAGGCAAATTCACTATAGAGGGGCAGTTTGTTTTGGGTGGATAAGTAAAGAATCAATTTGTTTAAGAAGATCTAGTAAAACAGACACAAGCTTGAATTTGTGAGATTATTGGTCATTTCAAAGTCACAGTAACGTCCAAGATACCTAAAGGCATCCCCCATGGCTACAGGAGGTACAGTTTCATTATTAACAAAAATCTTGTGTTGAAATTGATTTGAAAAAGTGATCTTGTAGTCAATTTTTGATACCGAATGTGGCACGTTTGTCAACCCTTATGATCATGTTGGCCCATTGACACCATCAAGTAACACAGTTTAAAAGAAGCCAGTTCTCTCTTTGCCCACTTGTAATGACCGCAGCGTCATCTGCGAACTGAAATCAGTGTACAAGATTGAACATGCAGTCGTTCTTATCGTGAGGTGAAAAACTAAGTTGGTTGTATTTTTCAGCGGTAATAAATTGAATAAATTACCTTGCAAGACCCAACGACGAACTATTATGGCTTCAGTTGTAAAATGATAAATGATAAATGTTGTTGTAAGCTCAGTGAAAAGACTATTGATTAAAGACTTAGATTTGTCTGGAATGTGATGGCGACCTAAAACACATGTTGTTAGGTTATGGTGAACTTAAGCAAACCATTTTTAGGTCTAAAGGAGTAATCACTAGCAAGCGTTAATTAGTGCGAACCTTGTTTATCGCCTGTGCCATCATTGCAGTGTGTTCTAAAGTACCCGAGATCTTAGAAATAAGGCCTTTTTGAATCTAATGTTCACCGAAGTCATCCTTCAGGCATTCAAATACAGGGTCACGCAAACAGGATATAAAAACTTTTAATGGAACGGTTTCAAGAGTAATTGGCCGAAGTTTAGAAGGGTCATCGTTGCTACCCTTCTTAAATATTAAAATCGTACGGGATTTTTCCATTCAGGAGGAACTTCTCGAGAAATCTGTATGGCTTTAATTATTTCTGCGAGGAAAGACCGTAGATAGGGACATCGTTTAAAGCAAATTATAGATATTTTCTCTGGTGGGCATGGTGAGGCAAGATGACTTCATACGACTAATAATTGATTAAACTGTTTTTTAGGATTTCTCGATGTAAGTATTCTTGAAAGTATTGGGTGCTAGAGACTTTGGGGAGAGTTGGAAGTATTGCAGAGCTCTTTTGCAGCACACGCTTTACATAGCCCCAAAGGTTTTTGGAGATGGGGTTATCGTGTTTAGATACAGTGTGGTTGTTATGGGAAGAAGTCAGTTTTTGGCGAAGCAAATGAGAAACGTTTTTGATTTCCATAACTGAGGCAATAACAAATAAGTGGTAGTAGTGGTAGTAGTAGTAGTAGTAGTAGTAGTAGTAGTAATAGTAGTAATAATAATAATAATAATAATAATAATAATAATGACGACGATGATGATGATGATCTGCCCATTGGCATACATAACAACATGGTTCTTGGTGCCTATGTGTTGTTATTTTTGTTATCAAANAAGAAAAGATGGGGGAAGAGGTCTTACAAGTACAGAATGATGTGTCAAAGAAGAGGAGAGTAGTCTGAAAGTGTACGTGGCCAAATCTGAAGAAAAACTTTTGAAGGGTGTAGCCAAATTGGAGAAATTAAATGCAAGTGAAATAGAGGAGGTTCGAGATATTAAGGTAAGAAATGAAAACAAAGCGAAAGATACATGGAATGAAAAGAGAATGCACGGACAGTTTGTCAGAGACCTGACAGATGATGTAGGTAAAGGAGAAGACAAGAAAACTAGCTTACCCTTATCGGGCTGGGGGCGGAGTGGTTTGCTGGGGTTTCTGCCCCTGAGTCCTTTGTGGGATCGTATTGCTCCGTCACTCAATACCACTACTACTACTACTACTACTACTACTACTACTACTACTACTACTACTACTACTACTACTACTACTACTACTACTACTACTACTACTACTTACTACTCATAATAATAATAATAACAATAATAATAATAATAAATAATAATAATAAAAATGGAAACTTTTTATTTTTCTTTCAAACACATACAATACAAATCTCACAAATCAAGGTAGTTTGCATTGGCTTGCTTATTTAACATATTTGAAATTAAATATTTTACTAACAAAATAATTAAAACGAGAATAGCTCAGGCTTTCTCCATAGTTGGTTTCTGTGACAGAATGTGTAGTTTTTAGTGCGAATGATTGCATTGGATAGTTTAGTTGAAAGAAAGCGCTCTTGTTTGTTGTCGATGTTCAAGGCGTTGCACATTTCACTGAAAGTAATAAAGATTGACCGAATATATCTGAAGAGCTAATGGAAAGATTTGCGAAGCTAACTTTAGAAAAGCTGAAATGTAAATCACGATTCAAAAAACGATATTTTTCATATTTGGGAGAAGCATTTTTATCCAGGTTTGTTTCATACCCCACTGTTAATTCAAGTATGTATAACTGTTTTTTTGCGGAGTAACTATGAGCAGATCAGGCCGCAAGGCATCTCCAGTTATAATGCATGGGGATAAAGGTCCACATATGTCAGTGTATAAGTGCACCCTTCAAAATGGATCCTGCTAAGAACTGTAATGCCGAATTGTGTCGCCAGTTGTAACGACCTTCCTGAAGGTACGTTTTGCATCCGGCGACAACATGAAGAAGGGTTTCTGGTTTAAAACAGGAAGAGTGATAAGACGAGTGACTGAGGTTCCATTTGGATAGATTTTTACGAGTTGCAAGGGCGTTATTCAAATAACAAATGGTTAAGCCGAAGATATTTGTGGGGAGCTTACTTTGAACCTCAGACCAAAACTCGTTATGTTTTGAAGTTGCGTTGTCGAACAGAAATGAGGGAATAGTACCTTGAGCAGTAAGATGACTTTTGTAAAAGCTCCTTGTGTTCCGACTTTTAAAACTTCTTTTGTATTTTTTTACATATCGTGTTGTATGTTGGTACTATTGCTTGTGTTTTTCCACAATGTTCGGATATTATCATTTGGTGACAACTTCAGAGCGTTACGGATAGCAGTTTTGTACTGTAGAAGTTTTGTAGTAAGTAGCAGCAAATTGAGGCCAACTTGATTTTTAGAAAGAATAACGAAGCTAAGAGTGGGACTTATAGACAGGTCAAGCCACTGGCGTATATATTCAGAGACCAGGTTGTCGAGATTTTCTGCTATCCAAGTTTTAGAAACATTTGAAACAGTGAGATGCCAGAAAACCTTTGGGAAGGCAAATTCACTATAGAGGGGCAGTTTGTTTTGGGTGGATAAGTAAAGAATCAATTTGTTTAAGAAGATCTAGTAAAACAGACACAAGCTTGAATTTGTGAGATTATTGGTCATTTCAAAGTCACAGTAACGTCCAAGATACCTAAAGGCATCCCCCATGGCTACAGGAGGTACAGTTTCATTATTAACAAAAATCTTGTGTTGAAATTGATTTGAAAAAGTGATCTTGTAGTCAATTTTTGATACCGAATGTGGCACGTTTGTCAACCCTTATGATCATGTTGGCCCATTGACACCATCAAGTAACACAGTTTAAAAGAAGCCAGTTCTCTCTTTGCCCACTTGTAATGACCGCAGCGTCATCTGCGAACTGAAATCAGTGTACAAGATTGAACATGCAGTCGTTCTTATCGTGAGGTGAAAAACTAAGTTGGTTGTATTTTTCAGCGGTAATAAATTGAATAAATTACCTTGCAAGACCCAACGACGAACTATTATGGCTTCAGTTGTAAAATGATAAATGATAAATGTTGTTGTAAGCTCAGTGAAAAGACTATTGATTAAAGACTTAGATTTGTCTGGAATGTGATGGCGACCTAAAACACATGTTGTTAGGTTATGGTGAACTTAAGCAAACCATTTTTAGGTGTAAAGGAGTAATCACTAGCAAGCGTTAATTAGTGCGAACCTTGTTTATCGCCTGTGCCATCATTGCAGTGTGTTCTAAAGTACCCGAGATCTTAGAAATAAGGCCTTTTTGAATCTAATGTTCACCGAAGTCATCCTTCAGGCATTCAAATACAGGGTCACGCAAACAGGATATAAAAACTTTTAATGGAACGGTTTCAAGAGTAATTGGCCGAAGTTTAGAAGGGTCATCGTTGCTACCCTTCTTAAATATTAAAATCGTACGGGATTTTTCCATTCAGGAGGAACTTCTCGAGAAATCTGTATGGCTTTAATTATTTCTGCGAGGAAAGACCGTAGATAGGGACATCGTTTAAAGCAAATTATAGATATTTTCTCTGGTGGGCATGGTGAGGCAAGATGACTTCATACGACTAATAATTGATTAAACTGTTTTTTAGGATTTCTCGATGTAAGTATTCTTGAAAGTATTGGGTGCTAGAGACTTTGGGGAGAGTTGGAAGTATTGCAGAGCTCTTTTGCAGCACACGCTTTACATAGCCCCAAAGGTTTTTGGAGATGAGGTTATCGTGTTTAGATACAGTGTGGTTGTTATGGGAAGAAGTCAGTTTTTGGCGAAGCAAATGAGAAACGTTTTTGATTTCCATAACTGAGGCAATAACAAATAAGTGGTAGTAGTGGTAGTAGTAGTAGTAGTAGTAGTAGTAGTAGTAATAGTAGTAATAATAATAATAATAATAATAATAATAATAATGACGACGATGATGATGATGATCTGCCCATTGGCATACATAACAACATGGTTCTTGGTGCCTATGTGTTGTTATTTTTGTTATCAAAGAAGGCAATAGCAAATATCCAGTCAGAATTCAATGCTGCAATACCAGACTTAGTGCTAGTACTAAGATATCTTTCCATGTATTGTCAGCTATCAGGCTAAGAACTTTCCTGGCTTGTTGTTGGGCGCTGGATGTGGGTTTTTCACCCATCCATCACTAGATGGTGTGTAACCACTCGATAATAATGATAATGATAATAATAGTAATAATAAAAATAATAATAATAATAATAATAATAATAAATAAATAAATATCCAGTGTGATAATGTGATTGAAGCAAGAAGGCCAGATTTAGTCTTGGTAGAAAAGAAGGAACATACGGCAATAATCATTGACATAACAGTACCGGCGGATGCGAACGTGGCAGAGAAGGAGAAAAAAAAAGTAGAAAAGTATCAAGATCTGAAAAGAGAAATAAAAAGACTGTGGAAACTG
>RDPX01000012.1:4909997-4926447 GCA_003991215.1 Morbakka virulenta
CGAACATTGGATAATATATGTGTGATGATAAATGGGACTTCAATGTATTCCTAATAATTGTGCTGCAGAAATGGGAGAAGTAATGTCATTTACCACCCGAGGTCTTTTTTTTCAAAAAGAAAGGCAATATTTTTAAGGTTTCAGGTAATGGTTCCCATGGTCACCGAACTAGTACACCACATAATAGTATTTGAATTTTTCATTCTTGTGTTGACACTTTGATGTGTAAAGACTTAACTTGATACTGATCACCCATGCTTGCGCCTAACGAACATTGGATAATATATGTGTGATGATAAATGGGACTTCAATGTATTCCTAATAATTGTGCTGCAGAAATGGGAGAAGTATTGTCATTTACCACCCGAGGTCTTTTTTTTCAAAAAGAAAGGCAATATTTTTAAGGTTTCAGGTAATGGTTCCCATGGTCACCGAACTAGTACACCACATAATAGTATTTGAATTTTTCATTCTTGTGTTGACACTTTGATGTGTAAAGACTTAACTTGATACTATAGTGATCAACAAGAGTTGTTTAACGTAATTGCCAATCTGCTGAAGGATACCCCAGGAGAGCAATACTTCCTGTCTATTTTGCAGCATTTGCTGCTGATCAGAGACGATAACTATGCAAGGTGAGGTAACAATTTGTTAGAGTTGCAGCGTTTTCGCTTAAAATATTCACATTGTGTTCTTTGTGTACCCAGAGTATCACAATATGAGTACAACGATTCATCTCTGATTCTGGCACCACGGGTACATCTTCAACCCGTTTCCTCATCCAGCCTTTTGTAGTTTAAGTTACAGATGTATGCGATTTTGGTTAGGACTAAGTCAATTTTTCTATCAAGAGCTAGAGAAAACATTGATTTTCCATAAACGATAAGAGAGCTTTTTTTATGGAAACTGAAATGCAAAAATTGCAATGGTGCATACTAAGTTATATCTTGGGAATAATAATGGAATAACAATAAATGAGGTCTGCATATATTTGAATTTTTTTTAATTTGAATTCAGAATGCTGGATAAGAATTATATTGATCCGCACATATGAAATATAACACTCCGTGTCTTCAGTGTTAACCAGAATGAGAATTTTGCATTGAAGGTGCAATGTGCTACTTGGAAACTGCATCTGTACAGTTCAACCTGTCTGGAAAAATTAAAAATAACTACCACCCCGCCCATTTTTTCACCGTAATATGATACAATCCTTATTAAGTGTTTCGTTTTTCTTTTTTTTCCCTTTTATACAATAGGCCGCAATATTTTAAGCTCATCGACGATACTGTATCACAGATTGTACTTCAGAAATCAGGGATTGATCCAGATTTTAAAGCCAGAAAATTAAATATTGACGTCGAATCTGTGATTGGTTAGTAATCGACATAGTTGTTATATACTGGTTATTGTTTTACTTTTCGTTTTAATTGTACCACCCGTTGTGGTTGATGTTATGAGGGTCTATCAAGGTTTCGTTTCGAATACTGTACTTTATATTGGTCCGGACTACTCGTGGAGCCCGTTTTGTTACCTTAATTTGGTTTTGGACTGCCATTAAGGAATTCAGATTGTTTGATTCTCCGTTTACTGATAGGCTATGTCGTCAGGAGAATGTGGATACCCTAAAAATTAATGCACGGGATATACATTGCATACCGTACGTTGCAGGGTGTGTTTAGATATGCAATGCTTATTGAGTGTTTTAGGGTGAAACAGACACTTCATATTTTTAGCATAAGACTAACAGTATATAACTGACGTTTATTGACACGTAACGCGTAAAAAGTCTCACGCTGAGCTACAAAACCTGTCAGTGAATAAGGAGGAGTTGTCATAATCCAATATGAGAGACGCTGCCTTGAGCTGTCCCGTAAAACAAGCTTAATTTAGTGATCTTTCTTGAGGATATTGTAAGTACCGGTGTATTAAATAGGAATGGTATTTGTTAGTAGGGCAGTGTAAATTATTAAGCTTTTATAGGGACCAATGGCCAAATTCGCTTGTATTTTGACGTTAGTAAATGGTTTTGATCAGAAGAGTTCACTTTTTCAAAGTGGCGACGGGAAATAAGCAGAAAAAAAAATGAAAGAAAGAAAATTAGAGTCATTACTGTTTTTATGTTTATATTCGTTTTGGTACATACGATCCATTTTTAGTGCTATTTAATTTCACACATTAAATAGCAGTGATTTGTATTAGAATAGCTGGGAGCCTGACTTGGATCAAGTGTATCCTATACCTCACGTGACGTCCCACACGCACGTGAATAAACTGTGCCTGTTGGAAGTCGCGTACTTGTGCTTGAGTCTGTATATCGGCAGCAACTTAGAAATCAATGCCCAGGAGTGCTACACACCACAGGCTTTTGCGAGGCAAAAGTCTTATGGTAGATTGGCGACAGGCGATTCAGACGGTAAACCACTCGTTCTGAATATACATCTGGTACTTTTAATGTATACTCAGAGCGAGTGGTTCACCGTCTTCTTAGAACTATATTCAGACGTCAGTGAATGGGTCATATTCCGACTCCCGAGATTGCTGGGGATAGACCAGAAGAGGCTGTTGCTTCTAACGGAACGCAAGATCTCTTTGTACGACCAGACATTCTCCAACTCTTTTAGAAAGGGATCTTGAGATGTGAAGGCATATATATCCTAGAATGGAGTACAGTTTGAAATTGTGCGAACTCAGAGTGTTCATCATAAATAGTGNCGACAGGCGATTCAGACGGTAAACCACTCGTTCTGAATATACATCTGGTACTTTTAATGTATACTCAGAGCGAGTGGTTCACCGTCTTCTTAGAACTATATTCAGACGTCAGTGTATGGGTCATATTCCGACTCCCGAGATTGCTGGGGATAGACCAGAAGAGGCTGTTGCTTCTAACGGAACGCAAGATCTCTTTGTACGACCAGACATTCTCCAACTCTTTTAGAAAGGGATCTTGAGATGTGAAGGCATATATATCCTAGAATGGACTCAGAGTGTTCATCATAAATAGTGTTTTCGAAACATTTTTACAGTGACAACGCTAGAGGCGGAACCTTGCCATTTTGACAAAGTATAAAAAATTCTTTTTGGAATTGCTGCAATTTCATTCCTAAACTGATGGTAGAAAATGTATTGTAACTTTGTAAGGAATGGAGAGCCTAATACTTTTACAAGGGTAGGGGCAGTTTGCGTCAAGTTACGGCGATTTTGCGATTGACAAATATGTGAGCTGTTGTTTTTACATAGTTACTGTTGCCGCAGTTTAGTGGTAGATTTCTGTTGTCCCATCGGTGCAGGATTTCTGCTGATGGGAGGATGTTGTGGAGAATATTGAATGGCGTATCATTTTCTTGACCTGTTGACCGACAAGGAATGCGGCAGTAAATTAGCCAATCTCCCCACAGTCAAAAAATTTGTGGTTCGTACCGCCTGTCGAAACGATATCCAGAAGATATATAGGAAAAATGTGCTACCACAAGTGCTACTTTCAAAGATCCTCGATATTTTGGAAGCCGAGAAAAGGCTACGGTGGAAATGGGCTAGAAATATCGTCATGTGAGAAAAATGGAAGGAGATTTTTAGGCTCCTGTGAAACAGTTTCAAACGCCATTGCTACTGATGAAAGCCGAGTTGAAAAAGAAAAAGCAACCCAGAACATTAAACGTGCTTGAGAAGTGCAAAGTAGATGACGATGGATCTGCCGCACTGAATAGCATTGGACCATTGGTTACCCTCGAAGAAAGGAAACTGCACCTTGAAATTTCTTATCCGAGACTGTTACTTGCTCCAGCTACTAGACAACAGCGATGCTTGAAGGTGGATGGAGAGTGCAATATAGGAAATTTCACCACAGTTGAATTGAAACATTCATCCGGAATGGATGGAAACTCGAGAACGAATTCGAACTCGATATTGACTCGCTACGCAAACCAGTTCTCGTGGTTGTCTAATTTGGCGTGCTACACGTACGACGAATATGATGATTTCTACTGTAAAAGTAATGCCATTTTTAAAATTCAGTGACCACGAGGACCCTGAAATGGACTTAATGAAACGCATAATTTGGAGAGAAAGTGACTCCCCTAAGGAAAATTTTTTTTGGCGGAAATTGTTGTTAATGGCAACTTTTTTGACCGAAATATTATAGCAGTGTGTGTTTTGTCACCGAATGTGTTTTTTGTGGGGCCTCGTCTCTCCAGCATTCTCCGAAAAAGGTCCTGGTTTACCCTAACCGATTAATTTACATTATTTCTTAGATAGCCAAGGATTAACCTTGCACATGATTTTAGATATAGTATGTAAAACATGGGCTTAATTTTAGAGCATTGACAATGCCATACGTATTTTGCTATTGATTATTTCTTTGCTTTCCAGAGGGTCAGGTTATGAGAGCAAAAACTGAAGACATCTATGAAAAAGTTTCACAACTAGAAGGAAAGGTACTGTAAACCTGTATGTTTTTAGCATTATATCTGCAGGTAGATAGTGAGTTTCGGTTCAGTTTTCCGACATTGTTTTTGTTGCTTTCTTACTTTGATGTTCCGTTGGGGAGTCGGAAGCTTGTACCATACTCGTTTTAAGTTATGAAAGATCAGAACTCTAAATCGTGTTAATGAAACGCACTTCACTGAGGTGTTGATGTAGGAAAGTAATTTGAATGTTTCGAGGTGACTAAACTGAATACTCATTGCCCGAAGAATACTAACTAACATTTTAGAGGCAGGTGAAACTATAATGGCACCCCATAGTGTATAAGATAAAACGTATATAATTATATATATATATATGTATATATATATATATATGTGTGTATATATATATATATATGTGTGTGTGTGTGTGTGTGTGTGTGTGTGTGTGTATGGCAAATACTTGCTGTGAAAACGTGACTTGTATTGCGAAGCGCAATTGACGACTAAAACTGCTCAAATGAAAGTTGTAAAATTTGCGCTTAAAAGAGAGGATTTGATAAAAGTATATGCCAAACGTTTTATGGAAAACCATTTTGTTGTAGCAATTACTAACAGAATCAAATAGAACTGCTTGTTGGTTGTGAAATAAAATAATATATTTTTAAATATTTTCTGCCGCTGTGCTAATTCACCCATCTGCATGTTCTTGTATACAGAGGATGCTCTCTAAACTTATACAGAATTGATAAGCGCCTCCCAGCAGAGGTGGAGTGGACCTTTCACTACCAGGAAATCCAAGGAATTTTGATTTCATGCTCAAGGAAATAGTTGAATAACATTTTAACACACAGTTCTGGGTTCAAATCAGCACGAGTTACTTGACTTAATGGCACACCCCTAAGAGGCTTTGCCCACCTGCAGTTCATGATTCCTTTCCACTGTTCTCAGTTTTTAAAAAGAAAAAAGATGCATAATCTCGTAATGTTTACCACGTAAATCTGGGGTACATTTTGACAATTGTATATGAATTTACTTAAGTTGCAGAATTTTTGAGGTGGAAGTTGAACGGTACAGAAGAATGAATTTTGTATTTGCGATCCTGTTAAATTCTAACCTTTTTGGAAGCGCCTACTATTGGTCAACACAAATGTAATTGATTAAACGATTAGCTTTAAAACAAATAGCGTACTAAGGTGAACTGACGAGGGTCGTCGACTGTCCCTACCTAGTTTATTCTCCGGAAATGCGATAGGTAGTACTTTTTTATACCCGAAATAGTATTAATAGTCAATACTAGTCCTCGGTATCCTTTCTGTTTACAAAGAAATCTGATTTTATTCCAAACTAAATATTACCACTTTCCTTTTTTGCTTTCAAGAATTAATTTGACTTTTGTCCAACCTTCCTTTTCTTCTGCCCCTAGCTGAAAGAAGAAACAACTAAGAGGTCAGAAGTTGAGGCAAAATTGAGTATTGCGAATAAAAATGCAGAAGAAAAAACCCAAGAGCTTGCTACGTTACAAGATAAGGTAAGAACAAAACATCTATACAGTGATGCCTGATTGGAAATGCAAGTTTAAACTTGTACCTTCATTTTTCGAAAGGAAGATAAGAATGCCAATATATCTTCATGAGTACAACAGTAGGTGTGCATGTGTGTGCGTTTGTGTGTGTTTGTTTGTGTGTGTTTGTGTGTGTGTTTGTGTGTGTGTGTGTGTGTGTGTGTGTGTGTGTGTGTGTGTGTGTGTGTTTGTGTTTGTGTGTGTTTGTGTGTGTNCGAATAAAAATGCAGAAGAAAAAACCCAAGAGCTTGCTACGTTAAAAGATAAGGTAAGAACAAAACATCTATACAGTGATGCCTGATTGGAAATGCAAGTTTAAACTTGTACCTTCATTTTTCGAAAGGAAGATAAGAATGCCAATATATCTTCATGAGTACAACAGTAGGTGTGCATGTGTGTGCGTTTGTGTGTGTGTGTTTGTGTGTGTGTTTGTGTGTGTGTTTGTGTTTGTGTTTGTGTGTGTGTGTTTGTGTTTGTGTGTGTTTGTGTTTGTGTGTGTTTGTGTTTGTGTTTGTTTGTTTTTGTGTGTGTTTGCGTTTTTGTGTTTCTAAGGGGCCAGGGCAAAGTGCTACATATTCTCATTTAATCGTTGAACTGTAGAAATATAGTAAGTTTTGACAAGTGTATATATTTGTTATGTTGCTCGCCAGTTTTGACCCTGTTTCGTATTTATGCAAATGCAATGTAAATACTGTAGTTGTTCTTTTATACGCTTTTCTGTGCTTGCGTCAGTGAAAGCTATCTAGTATGTATATATGTATTTGTGTTTGTGTGTTTGTTCGTTGGTTGGTTGTTTGGTTGATTGGTTGGTTGGTTGACTGATTTGTGTTCCAGTCAATTTATCATCTGTCTGTATTTTCACATCGGTGCTCCCATACATTGATGTTCTGGTTTAATCAAATTTTTGTTGATTATTTACGTTACAAAACCCGGATTTTATCGTTATATTGGGTTTAAGTAAGTTTGATTCGTATTGTAAGGACTCTATTTTTAAAGTTGTCAGCTTTGGAGATACCAGAAATACAAAGTGAGGGTCATTGTAAAAATAATACTTTATTTCAATTAATTTTTTTTTCGTAGATAGCCAAGGGTTCTTTAATTGCCGGGCCAGGTACGTCAGAAATATAGTCGAGACTATTTGCTATTTTACATTAGTTTAGTGCTGTTCAGGCCCCTGTTTATTTGCTTGAATATTTTACATTAGAAAAATATTGATTTTCAAAAACCCTTTATATGTTGATGCATTTAGTTTTTTTCAATGTTTGATATGTTCCATCACCTACAGGATTTTAATCCTATTTTCAAAATTTTGCTGCAATGGTGTATTGGTAATAAGTGGTGCATTGGAAGTACAAGATCGAGCCACAAAGAGTTATAGCAAAGAACCAGGTTCTGATAGACCTGTTGGTGGAAAAAATGGTCGTAATAGTAACAGGTGCTGGTTTATATTTGGAACGAATAAGCACTAGTTGTTTTTTTACCTTTGATTTTTACCCGTAAATTAGTAAGTTAGTTATTCATAGAAAACACCATTTTTGTCCCTTTATGTTTTTTTTACACAGTTGTTTTTTATATCAATTTCTTCTTTATTGCTAGGCAAGGAACCCTCAGGAGGAGCACCACCTCCGCCTCCACCGCCACCACCACCTTTACCAGGGTCAGGTGGTCCTCCACCTCCACCGCCGCCTCCGCCAGGAATGGGGCCTCCACCACCTCCTCCACCACCGGGAATGGGAGGCCCTCCACCCCCACCGCCCCCACCTGGAGGTGGGCCACCTCCACCCCCACCACCGGGTGGACCTGGTCCTCCACCACCACCGGGAGCTGGCCCTCCTCCCCCACCTGGTGGTGGTTTTTCTTCGCAGCCTAGACTTCCTGGAGGAATGGCCCCAAAGAAGAAATATAACACTTCTGTTCAGACTAAGCGACTTAATTGGACACAGGTGAGCCTGAGTTATAGTGTTGTCAGAATATACATAACTTTTAACCTGAGCGCCATGCAATGGTTTGATGATATCCTTAATACATTGTTAATAAAAGGTTTCAAAATAAGGTCCATTATCATGAAAAGTAGGCAAAAAGCTCCACCAATTCACCTCTGTGTAAATAAGGATAGAAGTAAGTTTCTCAAATAAGTCATGGAAATTCATAACTTAGCCCATACCAATATTTTATGCTTTCATAGCTGTACAGTTTATCGGTAAACTTGAAAGTAGTGTTAACACTTGTTTTCCACTGATTTTTGTTTGGAGTTTGCTTCTGTTTCGAGGAGTTGTCAAAGATATGTGATGTAAGTGAATTTAATGAGATTGCATTTATACAAAGAGAAATAGTGTCGGTGAAATTATACCTTCCAGTTGTCGAATTGAGTTATATACGTCGTACGAACACCTGATAACTGTCGAAGTAGTTTTTGTTAGAAAACAGATTTTGCTCGTTTACAGTTTTGAAGTATTCTAGGTTACATTCATATTTAACACTGCCTTGGCCATGATAGGAGCATGTAATAACAATCCGCCTCTTATCACCCAGATTGTAATATAGCATGCAATTAATAAATATACTTAAGTAGCCTTGGATTACCGAATTTATGCCTATTTTACATTAAGTTGTAGCACTATTGGTGTTTATTATTGCAGATTCATGCTACAAAAATTAAAGACAACACCTTCTGGGTCAAAGTCCGGGAAGAAAAGTTCGAAAATGATACATTTTTAAAGCAGATTTCGGACCAGTTTGCTTCAAAAGCACCAAAAGGGAAAGGATTCACTGCTGAATCTGAAGATAGTGGAGCACCTAAGAAAAAAGGAAAAGAGTTAAAGGTATTGGATGCAAAAGCAGCACAAAATCTTTGTAAGTATACCTTTTTTGTATATTTCCTTTTACCACTGTTGACATTTTAAAGCGGACATACTTGATGGTGATATTATGATACTGCAGGCCCTTGATTAACAATGTGTATTAATCATCTGAGTGATAAGATTATATGGAGGTCCCTGGAAAAATTGACTGGATAGCTTTGTAAAATAATGATATTTGCCAAAGATCTTTACAGTAATGGTAGAAATAGCCATGCTCTACAGAAATTAATTTGAAATCGTAGCTGGTGAAGATCTCGTGCAGTCGCTTGATGCACCCACAAACATGTTTGTTAAAGACTGTATGAATGAAATATTGATTATTTGTTTGAGGGTGCCTGCAGGGTAATTATGGTTCTTGCTGGATAAATATAGTGCCTGCAACTCTGTAGATAGTATAACATATGGGAAATTTTAAAGGGGCAAGGTAGAAAATCAGTACCGTTATTATTCCTTCGTGAACAAAAAAGAAAGACATTTTGGAAATCGATATACAAATACAGTAGATAAAATGGGGTAGTTTGGAAGTAAGAACGTAAACAATGGGGAAAAGAAATTTTATCTTTTTCTTCTGAAGAATACAAGATAAAACGTTTTTTAAAGAAAGCCTGTTTTGTTTTCTTAGTGTTTTGATAAAATTAAGCACTTGGTTATGCCATGCAATTCATGAGACTACAAATTTATTCTGTTGTTTTTAACCAAATTTAGTTTTGAATTCCTCTTTTGAATCCGAATCACAAAATAATAAGTGGGTGACTGACTAAGATTTTACACGGTCGAAATCAAAATCAAGTCATAAAAATAATATGGTGGTCGTTTAAAATACTCTTTTCGTAATTGACGTTCCCCGTCTCTGTAAAAAAGTACGGATTTTAAAAGTGGAAGTAAATATTTTCTGTACAATGGCATGGAAGTAAACGGGCACTGCTCTGTCCAAGGGTTTTAAAGATTACAGCCCTGACTATTTGTATCTAATTCTATCTTTTTTACGTATTGATTTCGAATATCTTAGGTTAAGAGGTTTAAAGGCTAAGAGGTACCGTGGGTTGTTTTGGTTAATGAGACGTGAAAATGCATTACTTACAACTTCATACTATCAAAAATACTGAATACTTTGATAAAGATAACTTTTCGATCACTGGGGAAATAGCAGAACAAATGTCATCGTTACAAAACGCTAGAGAGGAATAGCTAACATCATGATCTCTACCAAACTCGTTAAGGATAAGATAAGAGGGGGCCCAGATGGTTTTAGATGCTTAGATGTGCTTTGCCTAGATAGTATAGCAGGTTTCAGAGTTTAATGGTTTTTTTAACGGTTAAGAACCATTGAAGGCATAATGCCACTAAACTTAGAGAGCTATGAAGAACGCACAAAGCTCCCCCGTAAAAACTCCACAGAAACCCTATAAAAGAAGAAGGTTAAACCAAGAGACGAGTTAACCTTTGACTTTTAAACGTTCAGATTAAATGATGTGTGAAAGCACTCAGAAGCGAAAGAGTTCCACAATCTTGCAGTCCGAGGAACTAAAATCATGGAAAGATTTATTGTAACGAGGGGAAACAACTGCTTGAGGCTGAAGATATTATGAGAAACGAATTGATTGAGATGCAAAAACTAAGCAGGTGCCAAGGAGGAAAGTTTATCAGAACAAGTGTCATGATAATACGTATAGATAAGACGAAAACAGGCCACATGCTATCGACGAGACAAAGTCTGAAATAGTGGCAGTAAGGTATGGGCCTATCAAGTTACAAACATGTCACTGCACTTGATCAAGAACATCAGGATGAAAAGATGGAGCAGCTGTCGAGATATGGCAACAGTACTCCATGCAACGAGGGCTAGTAGATTTATAGAGGTACAAGATAGACTCGTGCGTAAAATTATCTCCAGAACGATGCAGAGAACCAACCTTTTTAGGATCAGACTTGCCAATCGATTGAATGTAAGGACCCCAAGAAAAATGAGAAAGCAAGCATCCAGATTGATAAACATTAATCAGGAGGAGAAGCACCCTCACCAGGGTTAGCATTATAATGATACTCCATGAATATTGGTGAAAGATAAGAAAGCAGATTTCTGTTGAATGACATCGATTGCGTTTTATCCGCATTGATATAAACCATCCCCTTCCCACTCCATCGTCTGACACCATTTAGATCAGAATCTAAAGCTAACGCAAGTTAGACTTGTTCCTGCGGAGTTGCCTTGTGGTCATTATCAGAGTTCAGGGTGGTATGATCATTATAGATGTTGATAAACTGAAGCAAGCTACCTAAAAAATCATCAATGTAGAGAAGGAAGAGAGTTGGACCAAAAATAGAACCTAAAGGAATGCCAGGGTTGATGAACTACTAACCAGATGTAATTCCATACAATTTGACACGGATTTTACGATCAGAGAGAAAGGATTAACAGCTTACAAAGACCCTTCCACAAAAACCATCAAGATTATGAAGCCAGCCTGTGACACTTTATCAAATGGCTTGGAAATATCAAGAACCATAGCTCTTCACGAGAAGTAATCATAAACCTATAGATACGTTCTGTGATTACAATCATGAGGTCACTAGTGGAGCTAGATCCTCAAAGCCTGTACTGAACATCAACAAAGAGATCCAGGTTCTGCAAGAATTCTACCAGTGTATTGTTAAATCGTTCAAAGGCCTTGTAATGACAGGAAGAAGGCTTACAGTTATATAATTGCGAGGATCATATGGATCACCTGTATTCTTGAAAAGAGGAACAACATTGAATACTATTAAGAAAGGCGGAAAACAAGATCAATAGGCAAAGTTAAAGGTTTTGACAGTAAGGAATAAAGTTCAGAAGTACAATTAAGCACACTTAAAACAACTACCAGAATAATATCTGGACCATGAGCTTTAAGTTGGTCAAGCCCATGATTAATCTTTTGCAACTAGCCGTCGATTTATTATGTCAGAGCCTAAAAGCTTATCAATTTGCAGAGGAAACTCTGGCAAAGAAACAAATTTCATGTGCAAAAGAATTGGTGGAAAACAATCAAGCACAAAAATCAGCATTTTCTCTGGAAGACAGAAAATCAAACAGCATCATAGAGTGAAGAAATAACTCGTCTTGCCAGAATTCAAGACAGTGTTGTAAATCTTCCAGAAAGTTCGACTTCCAAGTCTTTGAGTAGAGAGAGATTCTCGAACTCGCTCAGCATAGCTATATTTGGCATCAGAAATCACCCTTTTACAAGCATTCTAGCCCGTCTGAACCCCCCCCCCCCATTATTTATTAGCTTTGTCACTTTGGAAAGGAAGATAGAAATGATTGCAATAAACAGTGTCAGAAAAAAAACAATGAGCATTGAACCATAGAGAAGAATTAGGTTTGACCTTGTTATTACGACGACATAAAAATGTTTAATCATCAACCTGTAGCCATTCTGTGAATTAAACATGCTACTTCTACAAACATATTAGAAATTAAAGGCTTTCCGAAGTTAGGTTTTTAACATTCGGAGTTGCGCCGATTAGTGACGAAGAAATAAGTTCGATTTGAAGCAAAGTGAAATGCGTTACAGAGCTGCAGAAAGCATATTGCCATTTGTCTTCCAGTTATACATTTGTGCTATCCATTTAAAACGCCTTTTTCATTATAGTTTTAATGAGAACCGAAGTTATTGACAAGAGTAAGTGCATCACCAAAATAAATAGGGCGTAGGAAAAATTTGTTTTGGTTAGGTACAATTGCCGATATCATATTTTGAGTAGGTTTTGAAGCCAGGTTTTTATTAATTATTTTTTAATTTTTCAGACAGCTGTTGAATCAGTTAACAGACAACTGACTTTAACAACAGTACAACTTTTCCATTATTTCTCTCTAGAATTGCATGGCGTCAGTTTTTCCAGTAAATATTTGACAATAATCCCAGTTTTTTCTTCCAAACGTGTGTTCAAAAAGAAAAGGGACCATCTAAGCATAAGGCTTCCTTTAAGGTTCTTTGATCAAACGGAGTAATTTTGCCCCATTTAAACTTAATTAAAAGAAAGGACAATCGGAACGACAAGCATAGGTTCCAATAGAAAGAGCAAAATTTATCAGAGAAGTTTTGAGGAAAGGAACCATTTTGATATTTCCTCACTGTCAGTTCAGAACGAGACCAGTGTGATGTAAAAGGTGAGACAAGGTAAATGTTGATTGTCTTTCTTGTAATATTTTTCTATAGAACATGATGCAGTCAGAAAAGCAATAAAACAGTATTTATTTCTAATCTTACGCATTCGTCTTTCTTTGTTCAAGCTATTTTCTTGGGTTCACTCAAAATGCCATTCCAGGACATCCGACTGGCGATGCTTAGAGCGGACGATACGGTGTTGACAGAAGCTGCTTTAGAGAATTTACTTAAATTTTTACCAACTCAAGAACAGGTAATTTTTAGACTTTGTTTCTTCACAACAGCTAGGTTGCCTTCCGCCACTTTAACGTTTTCTTTCGGCCAGGGCCCTCTGGTCTTTCTTTGTCCCATGTGCAATAATGTGTATTGCCCCATGTATTCTGCTTTCATAACATTCTTTTCGGCCTATATCCTCGCCCCAACGGTGTATTCTACCAATAACTAGCTGTAGCATCGCTAAGGCAGTTTAAAGCTTTGCCACACAGACTCTGAACTCGGCTGACACTTGTTTCATTATAGTAGTTCCGATCCATGGATCGAAAGTGCCTTGTCTCTGCTAAACTCAAAACCAAAATCTTGATCAATGCTTTATTTTCTACACGGCATATATAAACAATAAACTTATGGGATACAGGTTTCTGCTACCATATTTTATCATCTTTATTGCTGTATTTTAAGACATACTGAGTTCTTTCTTGTTATTCAACATTCTTTGGATGTCTTCTTTTGCATCCAGTCTAACCGTACTCTGTAGAAACTAATACCAATGCCTTCCGGTGCCCGTGATTTGAAAATTGCTGTCGGTGCTGTTCCATGGTGGAGTTCCGTCCTTACATATGACTGGGATAACTTTTTCTGAACTATAATTTTAAACATAACCTAACAACTTGAATTTTGAAACAGATTTGGAACACCAAATTTCTGAATCTTTCAGTTATTGACATGTCATTGGTATATAATACCCATTCAACATAGTTAATAACGCCCTGCACTTCTTTCTGTCACATTTTTTTTGGTTTATGTGGCTTTTTTAAGAAAGCCTTTCGGACATTTTTCTTTTTTCACTTTTAATGACACCTGTTGTCCTGATTTTCTTTGCATACTTAACTGTCACTCAAGAACAGAAAGCTTTGTTTTAGAAGACCCTGGAAAAGCTTCCATCATACTTAGGCTGCTTACCTTTTTGAGTAAAGATCAAAGCCTCAATACCGAATCCGATATAATGACAGTGCCATCAATATTAGCGAAGGTTATCTATGTTCACTTCTTCTTCTATTCCCATCTCCGCTCTCTCTTTGACGCAATCTAAACATTTTATGTACTTTGTTATCAGTTGTATTTATTACAAATTTTGGTCAAAGTCATCTTTTTTGAAAATCTAATTGCTAAGTAAATTAGGGGTGTTTATAGGTTGATCCTAAAATTGAATTTATGGTAACAAACACATTAGGTGTTTGTTGCCGTAAATTATTGTTTTGACCCCAAAAATTGTACTGTTTACTAGTAGTTGTGGGCCTTATTCAGAGTGAGGTGTTTGTTGCCGTAAATTATTGTTTTGACCCCAAAAATTGTACTGTTTACTAGTAGTTGTGGGCCTTATTCAGAGTGGGGACCAAGTGGTATGTTTTAAGGGTAGATTTTTTGTAATTTTGTTTTATTAGCGTTTCCTTGCTTTGTTACCTTGTTTCTCCAGTCCGCAGCCGGCAAGCCACCGGATTATTGCATTTTTCTTACCATTAGCTGGTGTTGGCGCTTGCCACAAAGATCTTGGGAAGGTTGTTACTTCGAAGTATCCTTGACTTGTCACGTGACCTTGGCTCCAATTTTCTTGAGCTTTTCCTTCTAGATTGTCGGCNGTGAGGTGTTTGTTGCCGTAAATTATTGTTTTGACCCCAAAAATTGTACTGTTTACTAGTAGTTGTGGGCCTTATTCAGAGTGGGGACCAAGTGGTATGTTTTAAGGGTAGATTTTTTGTAATTTTGTTTTATTAGCGTTTCCTTGCTTTGTTACCTTGTTTCTCCAGTCCGCAGCCGGCAAGCCACCGGATTATTGCATTTTTCTTACCATTAGCTGGTGTTGGCGCTTGCCACAAAGATCTTGGGAAGGTTGTTACTTCGAAGTATCCTTGACTTGTCACGTGACCTTGGCTCCAATTTTCTTGAGCTTTTCCTTCTAGATTGTCGGCCATTAGGGATATGTGGCCGGGTAGTTTCTTTCCACTGCTTTTGGTTATTAAAACTTAGCCCGATCCATGTACAAGATCTCTTCGTTGGAGATATTTTGGTGCTATTTCTTCTAAAAAATTTCCAGACCATTACATTGTGAGGATTACGAGTTTTATGTCATTTGAACACAATTGATACAGTATAATTACCTCGTATTTCTTAACGATATCAGGATTAATTTTTAGATAGTCTGCATAAAAAAATGATGGTGTTTATTACAGTGGAGGAGCTTTTGTTGGGATTTTGACCACGATTACTTGATATTGCATCCGTTTACGTCAATATTTTTGTTTGCATGTATCAAATAGTTATATTGAGAATGGATACTACATGTTTATTTTTGTCCAGCCAAAGTGCATACCTAAGAGAACTTTTTTAACACGAGCATTCATACACAGCTTTGCAAGGATGGGAGAGATACAGTTCCCTTGTAGTCCGCAGCTAAGATTAGGGGACTTATCCTCTATTTTCTCTGTGTGTGCCTTTGTGTGTGCTTACATGTATGTATATGATTAAAAGTTGTACGTATGACATGCCATTTCCTGATTAGCAGTAAAAATACATTTTGTTTTTGCAGATTCAGCAACTTATGAATTTGAGAGGACAGTACGACCAGCTGAGTGAGTCGGAGCAATTCGGAGTTGTTGTAAGTGTTGTAATCAATTTGTAAACGAGCTTATGCACACCTTGTATCTTTTTAAGGTGATAAAGGTTTTGTATTATGGGAATGCTGTAAAAATATTGAAAAATATTGTAAGCTGGCGATTTATTGTGCAGAACGTAAGGCCGATAGCAATTATATAGCTTTGGGAATGGATTACTATTAGTTAACTGTATCACGTTGTATCGATCATCAGGTAATAATGCTTGATAATGGAAATGTCGTCAAATCGTTAGCAGTTGAACCCATATTTTTCTTGTTTCATCTTGGACATATATACATCTTAATATAAAAAATTGAAATAAAAATAGTGACAAAAATATAATTGAAATAGATGTAGTTACATAAAACCATTCAAATAATTTTCTCATGTTTAGCCATTTTGATTTGCCTCATTTGTCAAGATTAATCATTTATGTTGGAATTCATACAACTACATTTTGATATCAGTATCTACAGTCATTTGGGGTTCCCCTTCTATAATTTCCGAGTACAAAATAAAACTGTGTTTTAATGCTGTGTGACAATACTTGAACCTTTGTTAAACTGCTTTAATATTTAACCCCCACCCCCCCCCCCCCCCC
>RDPX01000012.1:4928859-4961619 GCA_003991215.1 Morbakka virulenta
ATATACGGACAGTAATCTGCTTCATCCTGTACACTTTACTCTTTTAGCTGTACATGATGTGTTCGATACTTTTGTAACATTACTACTGTTATATAGTGTGTACATTCACACTAACCCCTACATAATCTACATCACCACTAACTTCACTATTGCTGCTACTACTACTACTACTACTACTACTACTACTACTACTACTACCACCACCACCACCACTACTACTACCACCACCACCACTACTACTACTGCTGCTACTACTACTACTACTACTACTACTACTACTACCACTACTACCTTTACTACTGCTACTACTACCTTTACTACTGCTACTACTGCTACTACTACCTTGACTACTGCTACTACTACTACTACTACTACTACTACTACTACTACTACTGCTACTACTACTGCCACTCCTGCTGCTCCTGCTACTGCGTGCGCTCCTTTGATCGAATGTTAACATGTATTGACATTTACCATCAACGCATTGTGAAATTTTATTCTATTTTAACGAAACTCTGCCGCCTAGGTGTATTTGGGCTATACTAAAGACACTGAACAGGCCATTTTTTCATTTTGCTGACTTTTTATAGGGCTTGTTAAGAATTAGACAAAGTGATATGTATAAGAAATTTACAGGAAATTAAACACTATTCATTATTTTACCAAATTGAAATGTTTTTCTTGAATTCTCTGTAAGGTATTTCTCAGCAAAGGGAAACATAGGCTTTGGATGTACACCAAGCGAATGCTTTTGATAGGCCATATTTTTTATCTTGTTTTCTGAGAGGGCACCAAAAATATTATAACATTATCACGCCCATTTGTATTATGGCGAGTGATTTGATAAATGCCAGCGCACAATATAAATACATGCTCGACATGAGTGACGTTATTAAGCCGTTCAAATCATATAAATATAGCCATTGTAGCAGGGATATAATTTATATGATATTAAGAAACACTGTTTAAAAATACTTTGTTCAGTTGTTGTTGTAGTTAAATAGATGTTGTAGTACAGATATGTAAGCCAACCTGGTTGTGTTGCTGCTTTTGTAAAGTAATCATATCTCATTTCTTTTCAACAGAGTATTGTCAATGTAATAGAGGCATCAAAAGAAGTTCGTACTAGCCCCAAATTCGCAAAATTGTTAGAAGTGAGTACAAAAGTGGAAGCTTTCGAAGTTAAAGTACACCTTGGGTTCTCTGAAATAACTTTAAGAATGTCAAACCACACCCTTTTTATTTCGTATATATTTTCCTCCCTATCTTTCGTAGTTCTTGTTTAATATTACCAGAGAGTTTTGTTTTAAGATTTTTGATTGATTTTGTAGTTTTAATTGAAGAAGTTTAGAAGTTAATTACAAAAGTGTATGGCTGAATTCACATTATTACTGTTAGTACATTTTGCGAGGAAAACAGAGATCAGATTGGAAGCCCGGTTTTGTTAATTAGATATGTTTTTTAGGTAGCCAGCTACGTTTAACCTGTTCTTTTTTTTCTCTTGGTAAGTGAATTGGATCACCTTTTATTATCTTGACTGTTACCCATCATAAAGGAGGCTGCCAGTGATTGGATGCAGGCCCCACCCACTCTTGAAATTTTGGTAATTAAATATGTTTAGTAAACTCGATATGCTGAAGCTAACGGTGTCTTGTGTAAGCAGGTGGGTTATAATACCCGTAGCATTACTTTGCAATGTGAACTCCCCCAGCATGCTGACATAACGTGAAAGTTGTGGGAAATCACAAGGTTTAAGAGCTTTTACTAGTATTTTTGACTTTGTTTACATAATCTCTATATAATGTACAATTGATATATATATATATATATTATGTATATTTTATGTTATATTTAGTTCTATTAATATTATATTATATATACATATTATATGATGAATTTTATATTTTTCCGTAGCTTGTTTTATTGACCGGTAATTACATGAACGCTGGCTCACGAAACGAAAGATCATTAGGATTTGACTTGAGTCTTCTGACGAAGGTAAGTTAATCTGCTTTACTAGCATACTACAGACTGGCTGCCTGTTGACAAAAACAAGGTCTTTCGTCATAATACAAAAAAAAGCACACACATATTTTAGTCTTTAGTAAATGTCATCGCTTTATTTTGACTAGATGTTTTGTTATTAGAATAGAAGTAGTATTAATTAGAATACAGTATTATGCTTTAAAGACATAAAATTAATTGTAATAGTAGAAGCAGCACCAGAAGCAGAAGCAGCAGCACCAGAAGAAGCAGCAGCACCAGAAGTAGTAGTAGTAGTAGGAGTAGGAGTAGTAGGAGTAGTAGGAGAACAACAATAATGATAATTTATAACAGATGCATTTTAGCCTTTCTGCTAAGGAGTTAGATATCCCGCGCCAGGCACCAGCTGGAATTTTTATAACCACGCGGTGTGTCCATACGAACAGACTTAACTTCGCCGGATGTCAATCCGGTATCCGGTATTTCAAGGTCTCGGAGTTCTGACAGGTGCTACACCTTGCGCAAGGGTGACCTGGAGGTAGTTGTGGCAAAGGGTAACCTCATTCGCCCACGTCGAAANATAATCTCTATATAATGTACAATTGATATATATATATATATATTATGTATATTTTATGTTATATTTAGTTCTATTAATATTATATTATATATACATATTATATGATGAATTTTATATTTTTCCGTAGCTTGTTTTATTGACCGGTAATTACATGAACGCTGGCTCACGAAACGAAAGATCATTAGGATTTGACTTGAGTCTTCTGACGAAGGTAAGTTAATCTGCTTTACTAGCGTACTACAGACTGGCTGCCTGTTGACAAAAACAAGGTCTTTCGTCATAATACAAAAAAAAGCACACACATATTTTAGTCTTTAGTAAATGTCATCGCTTTATTTTGACTAGATGTTTTGTTATTAGAATAGAAGTAGTATTAATTAGAATACAGTATTATGCTTTAAAGACATAAAATTAATTGTAATAGTAGAAGCAGCACCAGAAGCAGAAGCAGCAGCACCAGAAGAAGCAGCAGCACCAGAAGTAGTAGTAGTAGTAGGAGTAGGAGTAGTAGGAGTAGTAGGAGAACAACAATAATGATAATTTATAACAGATGCATTTTAGCCTTTCTGCTAAGGAGTTAGATATCCCGCGCCAGGCACCAGCTGGAATTTTTATAACCACGCGGTGTGTCCATACGAACAGACTTAACTTCGCCGGATGTCAATCCGGTATCCGGTATTTCAAGGTCTCGGAGTTCTGACAGGTGCTACACCTTGCGCAAGGGTGACCTGGAGGTAGTTGTGGCAAAGGGTAACCTCATTCGCCCACGTCGAAATTTCACAACCGGATACAGTTTATTGTCATACCCAGGACTTTATTATTATTATTATTATTATTATTATTATTATTATTATTACTATCATCATCATTATTACTGTCTGCGTAAGATACGGAGGAGGATAAACTTGGAACCTTTAGTAACTTGTTGTGACTTGGTTATATAACAATGTAACAGCCTAAAATTTGAGAGACATAGCAGTGAGCATAATAATTATAATATAACATGATATTTTGGGTAATTCACTTGCCTTAGCTGAAGAATTTGAGTTTGCCTTAATTCAAGGACCGTTTTGCATGGTCACGAGGTCATCTACGAGCACATGTCCTGTTTTAGTAATAGATTCCGGTCATGTCACACGCATTCGTTCTGGTCCATCTTCCTGGTATACCCTTTTTAGACATGCAGTCTTGATGGATTAGTTGAGTTCTCTGTAGTGGGGGTTTAATGATTTGCCTTACTTTACTACTCAATAATGATATTATTAGACTACCGTGAAACAGTACTGGCAGCGGATGTAGTGTTTCGGAATGTCTTGTTGTATTTCAGCTAGAAAATACAAAAACAACAGATGGATCCATGACACTTGTCCATTTTATAGCAGAGGTCATCGAGAGTTCTTTTACAGATATAAAGGGATTTCAACAAGACTTGATTCATATTCCACAAGCAATGAAAGGTTTGACCAATATATTTTTGCTTTTATACACGAGATTATAGCTTAATGTGTAAGATTTTCGATGTTAAAGCATTTTTAACTGGATAAAGCAGTTGGTGCCAAACCTTTTTTGAAGAAAGTGTTTTGTGCTTTGAAAAGTGTGTTGTTCCACATTTTTACGTATTTCAAACTCTATAGTTACGGTAAAGGTGCGTTGTATCGTTCCCAAGTGTTTTATGGTTTTAGAATAAAAAGTGGAACAACAAACTAACTTTTAGTTTACATTTCTTGGGTACACCAGTTAATTTTACTGTGCTTAAGTTTAACGATACTAAATATTCCCATTTGATTTAAAACCTTTGTCTGTTACAAATAAATACATTTTTCGGAAGAAATTCTGTTTGAATAAAAGTAATACAGTATCATCATCACTACTAGTGGCATTCTCCTTCGTGTTAAATGAAATTAATAAGAATTTTCTTTGAACTCAGTCAATTATTGTAGTACTGTTTGCTGATGATAATATACATTTTTAAAGCCTTAGTTTTGGAAACCTAGTGAAGCTGGTATCCGGAGTTAAATTTTGGCATGCTGTATGCAGCCAATTGCTTTTGAAAAAATTAATGCCGTTACTATTATGTGACGCACAGATGCCCTAATATACACGGAAAACAACACTTTCGAATACTAATTTTGGTGTTTTTTAATTAATTTGTAACAATTCCAGCTGGAGGATGTACTACACTGTCTTGTTTTTAAGAATGCATAAAGAATGCCCAGAAGGATCTTAAAAGAGTTTTGAACACTGAGATAGTTTATTATAAAACATTTCAACTTATTCAGGCCCAGAAGATCATTTGTTGCAACAACAGACATTGCAATTAGTAGCTGTTTTGCCTACTTACCACATTTGATTTTTTTTAATATCAGAACTCTGTCAGTAGGGGCTATGTACAAGAGACTTAATTAATCCAAATTTGGCTCATAACAGAACTTTTACCTCACTCAAACACTGGTGATTTCTACAGCCAAGCTTGAACTCTAATCCTCAAACCTTCATATTGCAATGTTTTTAATTATATATTGGACCAGATGATTTGTACGTTAAGCTAATTTTGAGAAACCCTTCTCTCGCCATTGGGATTAGCACTAAATCATCACGTACTTCATAGAGAAAGTTAAATTTCAAAAATAACGTTTTCCACTCTTAATTTGTCTAGCCATCCATAGAAAAGACTGTTGGGGTACGATCTTCGAAGTTTATGTAGGGGAATATCATCTAATCACGTAGATTAATCGGAAGTTCCCATACTGGAAAATTCTTCATCTTCTTGAATTTACATGGTTTTTTACTTGTAATGGAGTACCGTCCGGATGTATGTTAATACCTCTTCTTTTGCTGTACCATTTGTACTGGATTCCGCAAGTGAATTTTTTATCCCCTATTTCTGTAGCTGACTTTAACAAGCTAATAGTATTGAGCTGTGACATTTTGTTCTTTAATACATTTTCAGTTACAGTCTAACTAAGATGATGTTCTGCCTACTTCTAAATAAACTCTATTTTCGGATGTTTGTTGGTATACTCACGACTGTTTTCTTGTCGTTAAGACGTCGTTTCCGTTTTAAAGGGGGATCAAGTTGGTGCTTTGAAAAAATTGGCTCCTGGAAGCATGTTTATGTAGAGAGAATTGTATTCGATTCAAATCCTATTTAATCAGTTGAAGTCTGAAATATTGTAATATTCTAATGTGATAGTAAATAATTCATCGAGTTCAATAATAGTGTCACAGGCTTTCCTATTGGTATATTCATAAATTTGAATTATCCCATTGACCTACATATCAGAAAAGTAAAGGAACTGAACACAACTAAGTAAAAACATGGCGTCGTCACAATTTCTTCTTGAGCCTGACGATGGAAGAAGTATCTCTCGAAACGTAGCTCAGAAAAAACTTGCAACTCACAACTTGATCAATATCCCCAATCAACGCCTTCCATTTGGTCAAAAATGTCAAGAATTTTTAGGATTATTAGAAAAATATTTAGAGATAATACTGCAGTATTGCCGACATCTGGAAAGGACAGAGATCAAGGTTGATGAATTTACAAATCACTTAAGATTCTCGGATGAATCCCAACGACCTACGTCTTAGAGACATATGCTTTGAAATGTAAGAAAGATTTATATATTTTTTTGGAAAAAAGCCCTGAGATAATAATTTTCGTAAAATTCTTTATCTTACCACCGGAAACACATTGTAGTAGAAAAAGGGGTTCCCATTCACCCACCACAGTGTTAAAAAAAGAAGTCGGCAAACCTAGTCAAATATGATCAGCTAAGACTGGTGACAACCATATGTTGCTGTATTTTCACTTGTTTTCATGCATTGTTTTGTAAGTTATGTGATATTATTTTGATGATATTTACTGATATTTGCTTAAATTCTCATGGACACCTTTGAATTTTATCTGTTTTATTTCGTTCCTCCTTATTTGATCTTTCAGTTTCGGATTTATTAGAGACGACATTGTTATTTTGTTTTTCTGTGTTTTGCAGTATCAGACGAAAGTTTGAAAGTTGTCGGTCAGTTAAAGATGGGAGTCACCAAACTCGGAAATGAGATTAATTCCTATAAGGATTGTAAGGACCCTGATGACAAATTTTATGAAAAGATGACTGTATCCTTTGACTTTATCTTAGTGTTTGCTTGAACATGGCTTAATGTTCTCTTGCCGCATATATTTAACTCAATAACATCGCATGTCAAGAGTTCCGGGTACATAACTTTTCCCCAAGAGATGTAAGAGCTTTATCATGTCATGAGTCGTAAGCTTTTTCTGAGCTACGTTTCGAGATATACTTCTCCCATCGTCAGGCTACTGAAATGACTAGATACACAAACACATGTTGTGTTTCTTTCACAGAAAGAAACACAACAAACACAACATAGACATGGCGCCACTTCCCGGAACAACTCGAGCCCTGTCTACACGCACGTCGGCAGTACCAAAGTATAAAATAGCCGTATCTAGTCATTTCAGTAGCCTGACGATAAGAGAAGTATCTATCATGATAAAGCTCTTACATCTATGATCATATCATGATAAAGCTCTTACATCTATGGCTTCGTCTGAGTCCATAAAGTTCAGAATTTTCAAGATTTTTTCCAAGAATTCCAAATTTGAAAAGCCCAAATATATATGATCAGTAGTAAAGTTTTGATAGGGATTGCCACACACGCATTTTGAACAAGTACACAAACTGTAGAATATACAAATTAGTTGTTCAGGCCGTAATGTGTGCTATGTCGATCAAGGGGGCTGTCACTTGATACGCTGTATTTAAAAAGGCACTAATAATAAACGAAATAAAGCCTAAACTAAACACAAGGGATAAATATAAAAGTCGTGCTTTGGTAATTGAAATATGTTTACCAATATTAACTTTTGAGCCAACATTTATTTCCAGATGTATTTATTGTTGAGGTGTGATGTGTGTTATGACAACATTTATTTTACTTTTGCTTATTAATTTTTGTCCAGACCAGACTATGGATGTACTATCTGAAATATTAAATTAAGTTAAATTTTAAATTTAATGTTATTGTTGGTCACAATCTGTAAAAAGTTGTTCAAATGCCGGAATGATTCTACCATACTTGTTGCTTAGCCTGGGACTTAAAACTGTAAAATTAAAAACTTTTTGTAGGAATTGAATACAGTCTGAATATTCATAAAAGTTTCATAAAAGAATATTTTCAAACCTAGTATAAGAAGACCGGAAAAAGGTACTCGACATACAAAAAACGCATATTGAACACTTGCATATCTTGAATAAATGAAAACAAAGAGGGCTTGATGAGCAGCTACCACCATGCTTCCTTCTGATTTTATAAGACATTTTAAGAGAAGAAGGAAAATTCAGTCATGTTTTTGAAACTCAGCAGAATTTAGGCTTGTGGTGATTTGTAATAATTTCTTTATTTCTGGTACATTTAAGCTTCAATTTTCTTGTAAACCTTATTCTTGTAAGACAGAATTTGCGTGGCTTTGTAGTTCTAGAAGAAACCTTGTTTCATTATAATTATTAAGCATACGCAACAGCATGGTTATTGGTAAGGTATACTAACTTCATGTTTAAACCCTGTCGTTTGGTTGCACAGGAGATCATTGCAATCTGCTGTCAAAACCAAGTTTCTTTGGAAGTTTGACTGTTAACGAACACGGTGTTTGCCTATGTTTGACACCTTTGCGTTCTTTGCATGATTGTTACTGCCGATATTATTTATTTTCGGGACGGACTCCATTGTGAAAATAAATTTCAAGATACATTTTCATAGCGGTGTTAAAAGCAGTGCGACTTGGTACACACTGTAGTATACATTTGCAACCTGTCAATATAAAGTTATGTCCGTCTTTGATATTCACCCCTACCACTAAAAGGGGAAATAGATAATTAGGAAGTCTCCCTTATATCAGATAATTTGTTATAAATGCCACCGAACATCATACTTCCACATTCAGAAGTGTAGATAAGAAGCTGCGCGACTGCTATAATACCCAGTCCTTTTCTTGTACTGAACTAGTTTGACTCTTAGTTAAAGCCAAGAAGAAATTTAAGGGCCATTCTTTAGTACTTGTGAAATTAACATTGAAGAAAAGAATTTGGAACTCCAAAGGAATTGAAGTGGTATATAGTTGCACCGAGGCGGACGTGAAACTCAAGTAGGAAACCAGATCTGCCAGTATGTTCTTAAAGTGTGTCATCTTGAGGAGTGATTCAAACGTTTTGGTGTTTGAGGGTTTCCTGTTGTTTTTAACTCGGTGGTTACTTGTAAATTAGAACGTTCGTCAATATTTACTCAACATATTTCATGACTACTTCTGGATACGAAGACTTTAATATAAACTAAAAGGCATTAACCAGCCTATTTTAGAATTTCACTTTTACTCGTGGTGCTGCTATTGCCACAGTGAGTAAATACATTTTTTCGCTTAAAAATGTTAAGGATTGACCATGTTTGAGCGAGATGTTTTCTTGTGGGTCCACTATGTCGTTGAGTTGGGAGACTGATTACCAAAAGTAAAATTTAGGGAGGTAGACGTTAACTGTTGAAACTCTGAGAACAGTTGGGTTTTTTTAATACAGTGCATTGTGGGTAGGCAAAAAGAAAAAGGGGAGTGTGACACAAAACTGCAGTACTCCGTCAAGAATTGGGAGTTTGAAAGAATTGCTATTAACAATGGCATCACACTGTATTCCGAGGATAGAATTTCAGTTAAATTCACGATCTGTAAGACGTTTTATTTTTGTGTTTTATAGGAATATGTAGTGCTGGTGTGACGCATGTGAACTCTCCAAATATGTTTGCCTGCCTGATACAAGTTTCCATCACACTGGTGCTACGACTCATTGTTTCCAGATAGTCACTGGTCAATCTTTTATCTTGGCAAACTGTCTTTTCTTTCCTTGCAGCATGTCATTTAGCTTTACACATGTTGTTTCTCATCATAAGGCCAAAGTTTGACCGTTGACACCCCAAACTGCATCTGTTTATTCCCTTACAGTAAGACGTTATGCTGACATTCCTTACAGATGCATCACAGTTCATTACTTTCCTCGACCTTAGCTCATACCTCGTACACATCCATTAAATTTTCAATTTGCACAAGTCTGCTCAATGCGTTTAGCTACTCCCAGGTGTGGTACAAAATGCACTACCAACCAGTATTTTTGTCATAACTCCCATTTTTATCTGTCAGCCATTTTGAAAGGGTTTTTACCGACCTGTTGTAAATGCTGTTTCCGGTAGAAAGCAACTCAATATTTCAAATAATGGGTGATTTATAAAAAATATTGTGCAGTCTTATTGTAATATGTATTCAAAGTTCTTTCAATTTTCATTTCTTTATATTTATGCGTGTAGATACTTGCGTGTATTATTGCTGTAGTGTAAAGGTCTGAATACAACCCCGTTCTTGCTATGCAAGTATTCAAGATTTGATATGATGACTTTGTATTATTTGAATGTATTCCTTAACCATCCAACATCAGGAATTTTTAGACGCAGCCAAAGGCGAAATTTCAGTTCTGGAAGAAATGTATGATAGAATGACCAAGGCTTTTAAAGACATTATTGAATATTTCTGTTTGGACCCCAAAAAGACGTCAATTGATGAATTTTTTGGCAACATCCACAAGTTTTTACAACACTATGCGGTAATGTATTATTTTCTTATATCATCACTTTTTTTTTCCATGTGCTTTTCATTTTGAAGAGGAAGATTTTGAATTGAGTCGTGGACCTTTACAGATTGCTTATGATATGGTGAAAATTAAAAGACATGGTTTCAAAAACTATCTGATAAAGAAATAATGCTCACAGCTTAATGAGTAGAGCATGTGGCCATCGAAGGCATAAGCACTGGTTTGAACCAAGCTTGATGCACACATATTTGTCATTTTTTCTACAGTTCCAAATCCTTTCCACTTGTATTGGATTATTGTCACATTTCCACGTTCCCCATGTCAGTTAGCATCAGTTAATATGGCCTTGGGATAGTAGACGTTGTTCTGTAGGAGGCACAATTCCATATGCATGATTAGAATAAGATGTCAAACGATAAGGATTTAAGGGGCAAAATTGGGCCTTCACTGGAAAAGCAATTTGGTTAAGAAGCGATGGTAGGTCAGGTGGTAGAGCAACACGCTCTACCACCTGACCTACAGGAAACCCTGTACAATTTCTTTTTGTTGAACAATAGATTGATGATATCTGAATACAAATTTTCTCTTGACACTTTGAAATTATAATTGGCAAAGTTTTGTTAAAAACGCTTATCAAATAGCAAAACCTGGCCTCGATATCTTCATTGTTTTCATGGCATTGCATGAGATCCAGTTGTAAATGGGTATCACAGTTAATAATGCTGTGAATGACTTTGCAGTATCGTTTAACATGGAACGATTAGTGTACCGTTCGCTATTAAAACACATGTATATGCTGTCCTTAATGGTGCTGATCTTCTGGCTGCAATGAAAGATCGAGTTGTGTGGCAAACTAATTTGGCAATGTTTCTCCATGAATATGGTTGACAGAAGAAGAAGAAGATATGCTGCTTATCATTAAACGTAAATCTTAAGTCAGTGTTTTCTGCGTATGTGGCATCACGTTGACACTGAATTTTTAACAACCCTACTAAAGTAAATAGTGGGCAAAATGCCTTTCAGAGATCATGCGGGAATTTTCCGGAAATTAATAATAACTTCGCGGTACAATGGTATCGATAGCAATGGAAAACTTCTACAGTTAACTGGGTTGTCTATTGCAACGTGGCATATATCTATCTAGGGTAAAGGGAACTCTTATTTAGGACTCGTTTTAGTAGTATTAAAGCCCTCTAGTAGTAGCGAACCACGGTAACTAAAACACAAGAAAGAATTTCATTTCTAAGCAAAATATCCTTACACTTGTATACGTTTCAACGACCATCAAGGTACAAGAGCGCTCCGTTGTTAGTTGAACAACTAGATGGACTGCTCACTTAAATCCAGACTTCACCAGAAACCTATTACAACTCGAGGGTAGCATCTTAAATAAATAACGCCATTAAATAATGTCCAAAATAGGATTTGAAGGAATGTTGCATAACCCTATTCCATGGTATTGGTAATTGTAAGTCAAACGTTTAGCTGGGGAACATCGTTCAGGAATATTCAAAGGTTTAAATCTTACTGTCTTAAGAATCTTTTATTGTAATCACCTTCCACTGACAAAATATTTGTTCTCGCAAGATATGGTTTGCCACGCATTGGTAATACATTACAAACTTATTTGAAATGCCCATTGCCATTGGTGATTGAACATTAGCAAGTTGTTTAATATGGTTAAATATATATGGTTTAATATTGTTTTCGTTTCTTATTTGTATCCTACAAAACTGGTTTTAGAAAGCGGAAAAGGATAATGCTAAACGAAGAGAGCTTCGAGAAAAAGAAAAGAAAGCAAAAGAAAAAGCGGTATGTACTTTGTATTTTTTATTTGTATTTTTGTGCTCCAAATCTGAAGCCACTCAAAAAAAGAATTTGTCACAAACTAGTAAGAGCAATTCGTTATAGCATTCCACCATCAAATATATTTCCCATTTCCTGATAATACAAGGTAACGTTCCCAGTGGTTATGAATGCAATTATTAGGTTACTCATTCGATTACAGAAGTAATGGTATCTTCAGAGATGCTACAAATTAAAGAAAATTACTAAAGGAGCCCAATCATCATTTCAGAACAAGCATTATAAATCATTATTTCGTAAAAAACAGACGGAAAATAGGACTTGGACAGGTTATGACAACTCCTTTTTGAATGTCCTGTGTATTAGTCATTCCAGTAATGATAATTCAGGATTAAGATGTAACCCTCAGTAGTTTCCTAGGACAGCTAGGTTGTGCAACTCTTCGACTTGTAAATGCTTCTCTCCATCGTATCATTTGAATGTTTTAAGCTAAAGGTCGACTCTTACCTTTTGTCCTAACTCATCTCACATCTTCACCGTTTTCCCCCAACGTTTTTTCGTTTCATAATTCCTCTATACAAAGCATAGAGCTACAGTGGATCTGTACATGGCACGGTTCTTCATCGTTTAAAAAACAAATTAAAAAATCAACGTTGTAGCTTTCTACCAGCGCGCAGAAGAATTGAGTGACTGTCTACACTAATCGAATCGGATATTTACTCATTAGCAGAAGTGGCCTGTGCCACGACTAAGTTCTTCCACCAGATCTTCCTGTCGGACATAAGTGATAACATTTCTTTATCCACCAAGCCTCTGTCATATACAAGCACATTCTTCAATTATGTAGGGTCTACCTAGTTTTCTTGGTTTTCTCAGTTTTCAAAAGAAAGCAGTTCCTGCTGTTCCGTTTCGAGAATTCATGTGGTCGGCCAGTGCAAATGCTCTCCTTCTCATAGTGTCTCAGAGTGGGGTGGTATATATTGATAATATGGACCGTCTAGAAAATATTGAAAATTTGCTTAGTATTCGGGTGTATGAACCATTAGCCATTTTATTTAGTTTAGACTCGCTAGTGAGCGAGTGCCCACGATTTACAACCACATAGAAGAATCTACTCAAAAAATTATTTTAAAATTGTCGGTTTAAAATCACCAGTGATCTAGTGGCCACGACTCGCAACCACATAGAAGAATCGACTCAAAAGATGGTGAGAATACCGTCAGTTTGCAATCACCAGTGAGCGAGTGTCCACGATTTACAACCACAGAAGAATCAACTTGAAGATGCTTTGAATACTGCCAGTTTAGTCTTCTTTTTTAGCCTTTTAAAACTAGTTATGGGTTCATTATCACGCTGAGTTTGCTGGCGTTTTTCATCAATTCTTCTATAATTCTGTGCAGTTCATAGATCGTAGTGACATCTATCTACCTCGGGAATTTAGGTTTACAACTTATAAAACCCTGAGTTAGAACAAAAGGTTGTTGTTTCATCTTTTAGGAAGCTGAAAAAAGGAAAAAAGAGGAAAAAAGAGGAAGAAAGAAATTTGATGTCGAAGCGGGTAAGTTATATTTTATAACTACAGAAAAGATTAAACGGTTTGTTGTTTTTGTGATGTCAGGAGTGAGTAGTTGTTTTTTATTGACAAAAAAACTTTTGCGTTGGATACTTTCAAGGAAAAATTTAGCCGCTTAATTATTCCTTGTTCTGGTATTATTTTTTTATTTTAGCACGATATGGTATGTGTAAAATGTTTAGTTGTAGTGGAAGCAGACATCTGTTTGTTGTAAACAAGCCAAGAAGCCATAAACGTAAATAAACATACTAATAATTATTCTAAGGTTAGTTGCATAACGCTTAGCCAAGGAAATATGTGCCCATGGGTGTAAATATTTAGCAGGGATACCCAGCGCCACCCGGGCAATAAAAGTAATTCAGCAACATCTGGTAGAATTTTTATTGTTCATGTAATGCTAAGCACAGTTCAAGAAAGTATCCGTTCAGATGGACAAGTTTCTGATCAGGTATAAAAAATTTGGGGGACTTTTTTGTTATTTCTTTGGAGAAATTTTTTTCTCTGCAAATCAACTGGCAGCGCAATGTGGGTTAAATTTTTGAATGATTATCAGCCTCATCCAAGACATTGTTCACAGCAGCTTTTCCTTTTAATAATTCTTTTCTTGTAAAGTTTAAGAACATCGGTTTTCTCGCTAGTTAAAACGTACTAAAATTGTGAACATTTAAACCTGGGATGTAATAACTTTTTCAAATATGTTTGTTACTACTCTTTATCATGATGAGTAGAAGCTGTCACATCTGAAACCGACAAACTGAGTCTGAGAGTTGGGAATATGGTAGATTATCAGCTTTTCATCTGCTGTTTTTTAGACTTTGATGGTTTAATTTGTGCAGTGAATTCAGGGTACATCAATGGCATTATTTCATTTGATAGGCAACGGCTGTCAGCGTACCTGACCCACTTAGAATAACTATGGGCATTGAATGGGAAGTGCTAGATACAATAAAAGTAAAATTAATATTTCTATACCTTAACTGCCCAGTCGAAACATAAAACCTGGCTCAATACTTTACTTCTTCCAAGCTATTGCTTTTGAACATTGTTTGTATCTTGTTTTATTCTGCTTTGTAGCTGGTGACGATGAAGGTGTTTTGGACGGCCTTATGCAAGCCTTGGATTCGGGAAACGCTTTCAGGGATCCTTCGCGCCCGAACCGCAGGAGAGCACCAAGGAAAGGTATGACAATTTACGAACATGTGAAGTTTTTAATTTATTATTTTTTCATGTTGTTTTTTATGTACTTTTTTATGAAATAGAAATGTGCTAGACTCGGCTTACCGTTACACTTATGTCTTTGCCTACATAGGTACTCCCCTAACTCATCTGTTTACTTGAAACATGCTCCATGATTTTTGAAAAGTAATCGTCACTCAGTAGGTGTTCGGTAATTAAGTGTATTGCATATGTTCAGCTCCTAACTTACCAAGGTATGTGGGTATCTTTTAAAGGATACTTCCTCCATCATTAAGCAAGCTATATGTTTGGATGGAGTTTTTGTATGGTGGTAGAAGATCTAGATATTTAAAGTGGAGGTAGAGGTCGTATATGGAGATATAATAGTTACAAACGTCATTGGACTCAGTGTTATGGTCATGGTGCTGTAGTTTTGGTAGTTGAATTATCTATTGTGTTCCCAAAACAAAACTAAAGCAATACACAGTAGAGCTGTTATGACAGCTCTTACTGTGACAATGACAACAACACAGCAATCCAGCATATATATATTGTAATATTGTGTATTCGTATCAAAAAGTGCTCAACGCATACAGCAGAGCAATATAAGATAAGATAAAACACGAAAAATAAGAACTGTGATTGCAACTAATAGTTTCACGATATTTCGATCATCAGGCATCGAAATATTTATGCCTATGCCTGATGATCGAAATATCGTGGAACTATTAGTTGCAATCACAGTTCTTATTTTTCGTGTTTTATCCTATCTTTTATATATATATATATACATCACACATCATATATCTATTTTACCAATCTTCGCCGGTTTATGTTAGAGCATTAAGAGAATCAGGTCTTGACAAAGAAAAGAAGACCCAACCAGAAATCGAAAAAGAAATATCAGTTGGTTTAATCCTCCGTGCAGCAAAAAATGTTAAAACCAAAATTGGACAACAATTTCTTCACCTATCGACAAACCACATCATAAGTTTCGCGAAATCTTTAATCGAAACTCAGTCAAAGTCACCACACCTGGACGAAAAACATGTATTAAAATATCAACAATTACAACCAAAAATATTAATCAATAAAGAAACAACTCAAAATACAAGAACCTATAACTGTATTAACAAAGAACTATCTCCGGTCAGTGCAAACTGCTTGGCTGGGAACAGAATTTACAAAAAATTGTTAATATCGAATGAAACACTTGAGTAGTGGTTATGTTTTGCGTTTTTTCATTGACTTTCTTGATATTAAATGTATGTATATATGTATGTATGTATATATGTATGTATATATATATAAACAATTAGCTTGGCTGTAAAATTTTTTGTCGCAAAAGATTATGGGAAACGAGCGTTTTGCATTGTATTTTTGTGAAAGGGTCTCACGAGAATATAAATAGCACTTTAAATAAAGTATCAACCTGCAATGTTTTATCGCATATATATTGTCTCTTAAGCTGTCTTTTTATTAACCTAGTAGCCATTACGCACTTACTAGTCAAATTCCAACTCAACAAATACGAAATAAGTTTGACACCCTTTTTACCGACTTAGTTTGCTCAGTTGGTATTGGTTTATTTAATCAACATACTTCTTTATGTACAATTGCTGTTGCTCTGCAAAATCAGTTTGCCTTGCAGCTTTTGTTTCTGTCGGTATTCAGCAAACATTGAAGGTATAAAAGGCATACCTTTTATTTTTATTGGTTTACTCTTTTATGCTGCCGTATTTTATTGCTTTGCAGGGGTAGTAAAAATGTTGGTTGAAGTCTTCTTGTGTGCAACAGTAATTTATTGTTGGCACATGATTTTTTTATAGTAAGGTTTTGCTTCCTTCAAAACTCCTTTTATCTTTTTTTTTCCTTCAGGAGGAGCAAGGGCTGAATTACAAAGGAAAGGAACGCGCACTAATATAGTTCCGATAAAACTTTTGAGTCCTGGAGAAAAGCTACCAGGGAAAGAAGATAAGACCGTTTTACAGGATCTTGTGTAGCTCCTGTATTCATTTACTTCAGATAGTACACCTGGAGAGGGTTATTAGCGGCCAATTTTGGAGAGAGACCAGAGCACAAAAAGTCATATTATATCAACTTCACGGCAGAATTACAGTGTTATCATTATGGTATGTTCGATGGTTAGACCTTTCAAGTGTGATCAAAGGTGATCTCTTCGGAATATGCATACGTCATGTTGTCATTGTGTTCAGTTGTGAAGGGCCATGTTTTTAAAGTTGTGTAGTTTAGCATCCAGCATTTCATTGAAAATTTCTTTCAAACTGATGGTACCAAATTACCAGTTAATTTTGGCTGCTGTTTAATCCTTAAGTATATGTGTCATATCATATACTTTGTGTACATAAAGGAGCAGTAGGGAATATGTTTGTATGATGCAAGCATAGAACCTTTAATAGTATCACGGGGTACTGGAAATAATTGGATTTTGTTAATCACGGTATTGGAAATCCAAGACAATACCTATCTCTTCATCAAAATATACCCAGACCATTACATGAATGGTTCCGTAATGACGATATTTGTTACTTTGCATCGAAGCTTGTAATATCATACGTTTGTACAGTGCGAAGACATTTCTGTATCGTTATTGAGATATAGAATATTCTTCTTGAAGAATCTTGAATTTGTTGTGTTTTTGAAATTATCAGCACGATTTAAGAATAATCCTTTCAGAAGTAGTCAAAATTTTTGCTTGGAGGCAGAAGTTGCAATACATCACCAGATGCTCAGTGGTACTTTGCCGAAAGAAACCCCAAAAGCTTAAAAATAGTTTATTAGTTGATACCAGCGCAAGAACATAAATTTGTTTTTAAGATTTTTGTAATATTGAATTTACCGGATACGTAATTTTTTTTCACGAGTTAATACACTTGCACAAGATATTCTCCAATGCAGTGTATGCATACCTCTGCCATTTTCAGAGGGTTGTTGACAGGATAAATACTTCTTTGTTCAAAGTTTTATTGGAACTGTAATACTAAAGCATACTTTTTATTGCTCCAGACTGTTTGTTAGCTGCAGGATATCGTTCTTTTATTGGAGGACTTACTATACTTCTTTACCTGGAGACTTAATCTTTAATATCACATCTGATTGTTTTGGCCTGAAATGCAGCATTAGGTTTTCATAGGTTTTCTATAAACAAAGTCAAGTACGAAATATAGGAAAACGTCCATATTGGCTGCATCAGGCCTATTTGTAGAACACGGCAGTAGATATGTTAGATAGGAATATGTTGTATTTTGTTCAGGGTATTTTATGGTGTGATTAGCACATATATTTAGATGTTTTTTATCTCTGTTCGTGCGCCATTTCTGGTGGACTTATTTTTCGAGTTTAGTCAAACTGCGTATGAAAAACGATAAAGTACATTTTGTGTACAGAATTTATAGGAAGGCAAACATTTGCTAGCTTTGTGTTTAATATCGTGGAAACAATATGCTTGTGGATTTATTCACGTGTCTGCATAAGGATTAAATAAGCTGTCTGCTCAGCTGTACCCTACCTTCCACGATATAGTGATTTCGTAAACATTGCAACTTAAACATTTGTGCTGCTTGCCACATTCTCTTTTTGCTAATTCGCAGTCCATTTGAAGAGATCCACGATGAATAGCGACAGGTGTGTATGAAGCGGGCATGGTAATTAAAAAGTATAGGGTTTGCGGTGCTGCAAGTGCAAGACTAGGCCCCTAAAGATTACTTGATTTGTTAGTTTAAGGAACTGGCTCTTATTATCCCAGGAGGGTATTTGTTTGTAGGTGTTTATATGTATAATTTGAGCATTGCATATAAGTTAAATATAACTGATTTTAAAAGAACTTTTCATGATCTCATTTTTGTAACCCTTGGGTTTGACTTCATTTTTGGTTTGACCCCAGTACATATAAGCTATCAAAGTCTAATTGATTTTGAAGTAAGCCCACAAATCTTGAATGATGTCACCTCATTGGAAAGGGGGAGATACAAGTTATACGAATAGAATACATGATGACTGGGGTTCTTGAATTACAATAAAGAAAAAGTAAAATGATTTTCACGTTGTGTGTTGTGGTCATTGTTGTAGAAAGTTGGCGAAGATGATATTTTGAGGAATTTGTCGACTTAAGAGAGACCTTTTTGCAACAAGAATGAATAGGTGTCGGCGAGCTCGATGTTTTCTGTGGACGTTAACAGCAAATATAACTAGTATACGAAATTTTTCCCGTTATAGTCCTCGGTTCTAATAAAACTCATTTCAGCAAAGAATGCGAACGAGTTTACTACAAATTTATCAAAGAACTTTCTAGAATATGTCAATATCTGCTATCAGTATAAGTGTGACCTTCGGCATTGGATTGTTGTCCGTTTGTAGTAAAAGCTTAAAAATCGTACTTGCAGAAGATTAAGGAATTACGAAACTTGATGACAAACGTTTAGATAGCACACGACTTGATATCGAAAGCACTATCCCCAAGACACATTCGAAAGTCAACACTTCTCATGTCACCTCGGATACATTCGGCAAATCAACACGTGTTGATGAGTCTGAATTTCCCCACTTATAAAATTCGGATTGACGCCAAGAACGATTGGATGCGTAAAGCTAGCATAACGACCATGTCCAGAACGGATTTGGTTCAACAGTACTCAATTCCGTCGCTTGAAATCATGACCAGGGGGTTTCGCTCAAGGTTCAGGAATATACTGACAGTCGATAGTTCAAGTTCTACCATCGCTGTCTCCCAGCTGTGTAACCCATAATTTAGGAGTTGTATCATTTGTGTTAGAGGCTAATGAGTGCATTCTTTTCGATAACGCGACTCAATTTATGAAGAATGTGACCCTCCTCCGAAATTGCACGGTTATGCAAATTAAAACGTTTTCATCCCTCCTTATATCCGCAGGTACGATTCCACAGAGAACTGGAAGAATATCAGTTGTTATAGATTTTTTGCAACCACTCGCAAGTCACGGGTGATCATTAAGGGCCACGTCAACGTGATTGCGGTAGCTTTGGTTCCAAATTGGAGAACAGTATTCTGCTGCAGAGTAGTTTAGGGCTACTGCAGATGATCTCAGTGTTGTGAAATATGTGCCCCATTGGTTACCGGCGAGTCTACTGAGTAAATTGCATCACTTCGTTATTTNTCCTCAATCTGTTGTTGGCTAACGGATGCGTGATCAATTTATGAAGAATGTGACCCTCCTCCGAAATTGCACGGTTATGCAAATTAAAACGTTTTCATCCCTCCTTAAATCCGCAGGTACGATTCCACAGAGAACTGGAAGAATATCAGTTGTTATAGATTTTTTGCAACCACTCGCAAGTCACGGGTGATCATTAAGGGCCACGTCAACGTGATTGCGGTAGCTTTGGTTCCAAATTGGAGAACAGTATTCTGCTGCAGAGTAGTTTAGGGCTACTGCAGATGATCTCAGTGTTGTGAAATATGTGCCCCATTGGTTACCGGCGAGTCTACTGAGTAAATTGCATCACTTCGTTATTTTGGAGAGAACGTTCGTCAGGTGTTGTTTGGATGAAAAGATGCGATCAAGGGTAACATCAAAATACATCGGTTTGCTTTCAAAATGTAGTTTTTAACCAAAGGTTTGAACGTTAAGTTTATAATCAGCTTTGAGGTTAGCAAGGTGGAATACACTCGAAACAGTTTTTGTCGTGCTGAGCTTGAGCCTCGAGTCGGCAAAATAAGACCTCATAATGTCAAGATCTTTCGATGACACTTTCAATTTCATGGCTATATCGTCAGCATAGATGTATTTATTACTGGTAGTAGACGGAATGTCGTGTGTGTACAGTTTGAAAAGAAGGAGCCCCATTGACGGAGCCCTTTGGCACACTGTTAAATAGGGTTTTACATCGTGATTTTTTTCCCACCGATGTGTACATGAAAACGTCGTTGCGATATCATTGATGCAGTAACGGGAACCATTTAATTGCTTTGCAAAGTCCATAACAGCTTGAGCCCTCGGTACCATACAGTGTCGTACGCAACCTTCTGTTGTGTGCGACACTGTATGCCATTGAGGGCTTACAGGTCGGGAAGCACGACGCCTGCATTCAGCTTCTTTTCAAACGAGCATTCCATAGCCTCTGTCAGCAGGACTTTTTGATCCTGGGCGGATCGATTTGGGCGAAAGCTTGCTTGCTCACAGGGAATGACCGATTCAGCAATTGGCTGGATGCGATTGTAGGCATTCTTCTCTCAGCTATCGATCGACTTCTTTGCTGAATTGACATTCGGATTCATAAGCCTTCCGACGCGACTACGTTAGGGCTCATTGAATTTGGATTCGGGGAGACGTTCTTCCTGCCAGGTTTGTTGATTGCTGACCATGTTGTCCTACTGGACCGTTTCATGTCGATACTTTAAGTATTAGATTGTTTTTTTCGTTTATCGTTTAGATTGTCAATAATAACTTTTCCGCCTCAGACTGATTTTTTGAGTTGGGAAGCAAGTTCATCACATTTGACGCCCTGGTTAGGAATGTAGTTTTTCCGATAACCTTGTGGGATTGTATCTTTGCAGATTTCAAGAATTTCTGTAGAAAAGCATCAAAGGACGAATTAATGTTACACTCCGTGGATGGGAGATCGTCAGGCATGTTTCCAGCTGCAGCTCAGAACCCCTACCAGTCAGCTTTGTTGATGTCCCATTTAAGTAGTGGTGGTGATAGGGAATATTCTATCAAAGTAGGGGTGATGGACGATTGTGGGCCTGTGCTGAGACTTTGGAAAATTCCCCAAGATGTTGTGTACAATGTAAGGCATAGTAGTTATTGTTGTCCCAATCGAACATTGATCATGAAGTTGAAATCATTTTTCCGCCTCAGACTGATTTTTTTAATTTTTTTACAGGATGGGCCCAGTGCCATGGCGTGGCGTCGGGGCATTCAACGTATCTAGTGTAAATCCTGATATTTTTAAAGATAAAAATAGAAAATTGAAAACTCTACTGCCTGTGCCTTGAATGCAGCAATGCTTCCCCTATTCGAACCTTCCATAATAGCCAGATAAATTAGATTTTTCAAAACATTTCATCATACTCGCAGACCTTTGAATTAGTTTTGAAATCATGAAGTACCTTGCTACTGAATTGAATTTTACCGAGAAATATCTTCAGCGCCTCTTTGCATCCTCGTAATTCAAAAACATTGATGGCATTTTGCAGGAGCATCTAACCATTTTGTTTGAAAAATGAATCTGGTACCCAGTGACACCATTAGTCCTCGTTAAGCCAATCGGCGATCAGAATGCCATGTGTGTCACTCATAAGTCCACAGATGAAATGGAAAAATACGTGGAAAAATTTAAGTTATTGAAATGCTGGTCACTACTATGTTGTTCAAAACAATTCCTCAAATAAGAAAACTGAATTTTTAACAATTCCTTCTACATCGGAAGCTTTTGAGCTATCCTTTTCTACCTCGAAGCGAATCAAGAGTGCATATTATAATTCCGTGTGGCAGAGTCGGTTATCCTCTCTGTCATTTTTGTGGCCTTCTGTGGGGCTTATAAGACAACCTCCATGTCATGCGGTATAAAACCCAGCCCACTAGAGTCTTTTAGCAAAATATTAGCACAACAGCAGAAAAGCTAGCACAACTGAATGGTGTACTTTTAATACAGAGTAGTAAAGCGTTTACTGAAATCTGCGTTGCTTGAAATAACAGATTACTACATAAACCACCTCTTTATCAACGTCCCCTGTTTTTCTCTGAACATTATCCGCTAACCATAACTATACATATTAGATATGCAACTGAACTACTTAACATAAAACAGATCAAAGCGGTATACAAACGAGAGCTCCATGTGATAAAGAACGTTCAGTTAAAGAAACACTAGCCACAAGCTGATCCATCCAGCTAATAGAATAAATTTTTATCGCTTTGACCACATATTCATGCATGACCTTTCTCAAAATGGTTAGCCATTGAAATACCTGCTAATTATGTAATGCACAATGTCACAACAAAGCAAGAGCCACATTCCAGGAATGTCAAACTTGGGGAAATGTATTCATGTCGTCAACTGAATTACATCGAAGTGAACGGTAAAGACAAAACGCTCATTTTTTCTGTACAACAGGCACTACCAGAGCATTGAGGGATTGTACGCTTTCTTACCCAATAAGCAGTACTGGACCGCAGCGGCAGGGAGTCAACAGATGGAGGAGCTTGGGGTGACGCCTTAGCTGCCAAGAAATATCAGAACTACCTGATGTTCAGACCTCAAAAGACAAATCTGTACCAGTTCAAGTTAAGAGATTGGGCAACCAAACGATCCTCCAGCACCTGTTGGTGTATGGTGCTGAGACATTAACACTGAAGCAGAAAACTTTACCCAAGCTCCGAGCTGTGGACATTAAAAGTCATTCGCATCATCAATGGTGTATCGAAACTGTATCATATCAGAAGTGAAGAACTGTGCAATAGGTTGAGATCTCGATATTAGACGAATTTCTACAAAAAAATCCTCTACGTTCTTCCATGATAAGATTGACATTGATGATCATTCTCCTTTTCGTGCTGATGGCAACATCTATTACACTGGTCAACAACGAATTTACTGTCTGAAGTTTGTTTGCCAATTATGGACAATGTTTCAGTTCTGAATTCGAATATGATACTGGTTTTGTTCAATCAGGTTAGGCTTTTGCGATAAACCAACAGTATCTATTTTTAAAATTTGTGCAGGTATTTATTTTATCGATGTTCTAGTTTAGAGCAATTCCCCTATTCTAGGTGCTGTGAACTCTTGCCTTCAACAAATGCTATTTATTCGAATTGGAAAGTTTGTCAGGCTCCGTAGAGCATCAATTTTTTAGGTTTTTTTATTTTTATTCTTTGCAGGTCAGGGTTTTGTACCAATCTTAGAGCTATCGATTAGCCTAAGATTGAGGGAATATCTTACCTGGTTAGCTAAAGGGTGTTTGATGTGTACATTGCTCCAAACAGCCATTTACACATTTGCAGGCCTCTACTCATAGATAATCCCCTAGAGGAGAAAGACAATATAAATGGCTTCCATGAAAAAAACAAAAAAGCAATCAGATGTATTGGGTGCTCGCAATCTTAGCATGGTTTGATCTCTCTTCAAGTGACTAAGCATTATAACTTCAAAGGTCATATTATTCCCGCAGAGTACTTAAATTTAGTTATTGCAGATAACTAACTCACCAAGTAAAAATGGTCCATAATCGGGAAACAAACTTCCGACCTTAAATTTGTTGTTAACCAGTGTAATAGGAATAGCTCCCATACAAACCGCAAAGAAAGAGATATTGGGCGGCCCGCAGTTATGTCATACAACACAGCATGGTCTGATCTCTTTTCATTTCGCAGATCCAGATGGCCCAAGAGGCCAGATGATATTCGAGGCATATCTACTATAAATAAAAAGAACTTGCAATAGATGGTCTCGTAATTGAATTCGTTTTGGCTCTGATACTGTGCCACGGAAGAATCCAGAATATCAACCTTGAACATCAACAACATCAACAACTTTCACCTCGGAGGATTGACTGGTCGATTTGAACAACAATCCAGATGAGCTACAAAGGCTAGCAGTTTACAAAATTTCAAGACCCATGCGACCCAAGTTATCTTCTTATTGGAAACAAAGCACCTATTGTGTTTGGACCTCTAGGTTTGACTATATCTTTGAATAAGGACATTTTTTTGAGAGCTTGTATCAAATGGTAAATACCACGTTGGTACTATTGTTTATTGTTATTATTTCCAGGCCAACACAATGGTTACAATCAAAAGATTCTGCAAGAGTAAGCCCGAACCTGCATCTGCTACATCTGCGGTGAATTCACCATAGTTTTAAACAAAAATCCAGTCACCAATGTCGTAAAGCGTGCATACCATGCTTACTTTGGGATGGAAGACAGTGACCAAGATAAAATCTGGGCACCACACATGACCTACAAGACTTGCACCGAGGATCTTCGTAAGTGCATGAAGGGCAAAAAGACTTTCCTGACATTTGTAATTCCCATGATTTAGAGGGAAGCCGCAAATCATCACCGGCTGCTATTTCTGCGCCAAGTGGGATAAACAGGAAGAATCGGAAGCCTCACGTATCCTGATCTGTAGTCAGCACGTCGTCCTGTAGTGCACTGCTTGGATATTTCGGTACCTGTCTTCCGAGAGCTTCCCGCCAATGGACATTAAGCTTGGCATGATGACGCAATTCATTAAAGCTTTGAATAAAGATGGTGGTTGCTTCACCTATTTATGCAAGGTTTTCCCAGGATTAACTAAAGAGAGCTGGTATCTTCAACTGTCCTCAAATCCGTCAGCTTGATAGAAATATCGGATTTCTTAGCTTGGTGAATGATGTGGAGCTGGAAGCATGGAAGATTTTTGTTCTGGTGGTGAGAACGTTTCTCGGAAATGAGAAGGCCAGCGATCACCCAACACTTGTCAATAATATGATCTTTGCCTTTGGGAACCTTGGTTACAACATGAGCATCAAAATGCACTACTTGTCCTCCCACATGGATCGGTTTCCGGAGTATCTTGGATTTATGAGTAACGAACAAGGTGAGCGGTTTTATCAGGACATGAAGGAGATAGAAATCAAATATCAGAGAGGTTGGGATGCAGACATGATGTTTAGCGATATATTCAGCGATGCGGCATTGTCTTGAAACAACTCTAATATCCCAAACAGCTTTCAAAAAACTGTTTTGTAACGCAGTGTTATCAGAATTTTGGATTTCATTATTTAAATTAAAGACTACATCATTACCATTCAGCTCTTCATTAGTGTAGAGGGAAATTGCATCCCCTAGTACAATATGACATACAAATTTTTCATGCTCCGTTGCACTGCGCATAACACCAGACATTTATTGATGTGAATAAATTCACCTTCAAAATTTTCACATACCGTACAGTAGTTAAATCCACCCAAAAGTTAATTATGTTAAAACAAAATAATCAAAATTATTGCTTTTTCTGATATTCATGTGTTTTTTCTTGATATTATTACCTTAAAATGTATAAAAAGGTAAGACTTTAAAATCTAATATTACACATACTGGAGCTAACGACCAGACATCTACATTGTAGCTTTTTTTAGTTGATAAAAATAATATTACTAATAATAACAATAATAATAATTAGTCCTGGGTATGACACTAAATTGCATCCGACTGCAGATTTTAGATGTGAGCGAATGAAGTTACACTTCACCATAGCTATCTCCAAGTCACCCTTGAGCAAGGTGTAGTACCTGTAAGCTTTTATGGAGACCATAAATAACGGGTTGGCGTCCGGCGGGTAGTCTGTCTCATGGTCGAAAAGGGGTCTTTATCCTTGGTTGGCAACCTTCCTAGTGATGGTGAGACGATAAAAGCACTGGTGCTTGTGACACCGGAAGTGTACAATACTCATAAATGAGTGAAAATGCAAAATGATAATGCAGCAAATAACAGGATTAAATAGCTTCTTCCTCTTCTTCTTTTTCTTCTTCTTTCGGCTGTTGCCTGTGGTCAGGGGTCACCACAGCGAACTTTTTATCACCACAGAGCTCGGTTCAGGCTGTTCTGGGGTACAGGAATTTTTGATCAAAAATGTTGCCTTTTGCATAACAGAAAAGGCAATCATTTGGGTAAATGTACTGAAGAAAACAGTGTATTCATGTTGATGCTTACTGAAAAGACGTTGCTTTGTATGAAGGTAACAGAAAAAGGAAACATAGCGTCCAATTTTAGGCCAATCACATGTTTACCTTTGCTGTGGAAGCTGCTGGTGGCTATATTGGCCAAAGAGTTGTATAAATATATTGAAGAAAATAATTTGTTGCCATGGGAGCAGAAGGGTTTTAGAAGAGGAAGTAGGGTCACAGAGGACAAATTTCTGATTGATAAAATGATAGCGAAAATTGCAAAAGGAGATTGACATCATTGAAAGTAGTGTGGATTGATTATCGTAAACCTTACGATCTAGTGCCTGACTGCTAGATAGAGAGGTGGAAATGGAAATATTTGAAGCAGGTATCATAAGTTGGACAAAGACAGAGTTGCAAGGGTTAGACGGTAAAACAAGGAAGATAATGACGATGTATGGAGCACAGCATCCAAAAGCAGATTTGGACTAGAAGATTGCGTAAGAATAGAAATTGACAATTTGGAAAAATGTCCACAGAATTTTAAGGAGACGCTAATAAGGACAGTCAATAGAATTTATGCATTTGGGGCCACAAGATTTAACAAAGGCAAAAAAGAAGAACAAAAGGAACACGAAACTACATACAAGGAAAGGACACTACAAGGGCAGTTTAGAAAAGCCACCAATGAAATAAGAGGTAGTAAATCATGGGACAAGCTGAAGAAAGTGTACTTAAAAAGAAACAAGAGTTATGCAGAAATAACATGAGAAAGTAGTGTAAGGAAAAGTTCTCTCCATTATGTCGAACATATGAAACAGGAAATTAGACAGTAGAGCACATTGTTTTAGAATGTCCCAAGCTAGTTACAGAAAGAACTTGAGAGATGACAATGTGGCTAAAGTAATTCACTGGAAGGTGTGCAAAAAGTGGGGTTTTAAAAAGGCCGAGAAATAAAACATATACTACCAAAAGAAAGTACTAGAATCAGGAGATTCCAAGATTTAGTGGAATTTTCTTATTAAGACAGATAAGCAATTAGAGCATAATAAACCTGATATCACTGTAATTGACAAGAAACACATATATTACAAATTGATAGACCCATCTTGCTCATTTGCTACTCGTATTGAAACGAAGAAGAGAAATGTACAAATTTCAAATGGAAAATGTTAAGGGCGGATTTTGTACTGGTAGTTATTGGAGCATTAAGGACAATAACGAAGAACTTTGGAAACTGGATAGAAATGGGAAATACATCATAGTTTAACAAAAACCAAAATGTTGATCCAACATTTTAAACAACTGATATTGTAAGTATGGCTATTACCTGTAGCATTAGATTATATTACAATATCTAAGTATCTGTGGATTGATTTTAGCTCTTCAATTATGTGTTTTTATTTGTTACAAAATGCTTCCGGATGAAATAAATAACCAACTCAATCAAATTGAAGTAGAAACATTTGTGAGTTTACTCTTAAGTTACTTTAATGCTCTGACTCGTCCACAACGATCATACTTTTTATTCCAAAATCAGACATTACGAAAAATTTCAGTATAAGATGGTTGTATTTAATTCAAACCTCACAATATTTTTTAGTCCTTGGTGTTTTTCTGGTATAGGATTGCACCTTTGAAATGCTTTCCCTCTGTTACCTAACGCTAGAAAAACTGGGTCAATATACAACCTCTCTGCCAAAAACAATGTTGATGAGAAATATGAAAATATGTGTGGGTTGTATCATTTAAACGTCTCATGACAATCCAGAACTCCTTAAGACAGAGTCGATATCAGTATACCGGTACTCTCCAAACAATGCCTTTTTAACTGCTCGAAGATCATTTAGATTGGTGAGATGTTTGGTTTCCAGTTCATCTAGTCTCTTTTGAAGTCCATTTTTCCACTCCAAAATGTAGTTATCCATTTCTTCGGACAAACTTTTTATTTGCTGACAGCTGTCGTCTAAAAGGAGAAATCTAAAGTTGTCACAAGTTCAGCACAGCAAAAATACATAAATTGAAATATTGACATGATCGACCTATTTGTATATACTTATCTTGTAAGTAATCAGTAGGCAGAAATTCATGATACAACTTTTTCGGCTCAATACCATCACCTATAAAATGCAGAAACTGCGTAATCCCTCCCCCCTCCTTTTTTGTTAATTTTAGCTATTCATGGTCTATCATGAAAACCATAAACAGGAATGAGAAAAAGTGGCAGACCGGTTACAACGTGGCAAGCAACCTTTAAATAAGATCTTAATGCTGTTGCGGAAAGGTTTTTGGCTGTGTTGACTGCTGACCAAGCAAGATGGCGTCTACTTGCTGCGCAGTATTCTAAAAAAGGATCGGAAGTCCGAAGGTTTAAGCTAAGGCTAATTATAAATACTGAAATAACGTTGCGTTTTCCTTTTTTTGTAACAGAACGCCCGATAAACAGGGAACTGAAGAGACATAATAGCTTATAATTTTGTGTATGTGTATCCTTCTGAAAAACAATTAAAGTTATTTTAGGACTACAGCTTGGAAATCCCTGTGTAAGGGACCGAAAAATCCTCCTTTATGAGCTGTATCTGGAATATAACTTATACTTTCTGTATTTCTCAACCGCTCTCAGTTAGCTAAGGCAGCAGTGAGCAGAGGGTAAACTATAAATGAAGATACCCGTTTGTTAACATTCTCTGGCCAAAATTACTCACTGCTGCTCGATTAATATAGTTTGAATAGAGTCTTAACTTTGCTATACCTATTATTATGCCAGTACGACAAGATGTTGAATTAAAAAACCTGCTTTATTGTAATTTAGTAGCTTTTTCCTATTCTTTGTCTTCTTCTTCCTTTTCTCCTGATTCTACTTCTGCTGCTTTAAAGACAATTGTCACAAAGCCATTGACTATATTTCAGCATTTCACCAATTATTACATTACCATTGGTTTTGTCTTCGGTCTTAAATTCAATCATTTCAAATTAAGTCAAAAAAAGATAAGTACACCCAACTAAAATTTCCTAAAAAAAAGCCTTTTTCTACTTTTAAAACTAGATAGAGGTCATAAAAAAAGAATACAAAGGAAAATCATACCAACTGAATAAATCTTCTTTGATCTGTGGTGAATCTTGTACTTTCTCACAATTTCATATATTAAGCCTAAGAAGAAGACTACTCCAAGTATCCCAGCTATTTGATATTTTCGTGTACCAAGAAGAGAATTTGCATCGAAAAATGAAATTTCTTGTGGTTCCTGAGACTGAACTTTCACCTCTTTAACTGGAACCCTACTCCAGAACTCCTATTAAAATGAGAAAATTGTATAATTGCTATATTATTTTCGTACAACAATTATAATTCCCTGTCAAAGGACCGTTACGAAAATCTTAAATGATTTTCCAACATATATTTGCTTAGCCTTAGGCAATTTTTACCTAATCTAACTTCAAACACAAACACACACAAGTATATGTATATAATATATATAATATATAATATATATAATAAATATTAAATATCTATATAGGTAAAGGGGAGCATAATACAGGGATGATAATAAATAAAGATTTAGATGTTAAAAATAATAGAATGATGGGCTACAAACAAAATAATTTGAATAAAAAAGGTGTCGTAAAAATAGTGAGCCGAAATAATTCTTAATATCACCCTGTTTGACACCACTGTTAACTGAAACTTGATCAGATAGCTTTCCGGTAAGGAAATGAGAGCTTTCATGTCTCTGTCCAGTTCCTTTAATATTCTATCAAAGGATGGAGGACACCCGAGTTTCTCTGAAAACAACCAGAGAGCATCCCTGTCGTGACTCTTAAAGGCTTGGTTAGGTCTACAAAGGGTTGACACAGGGGCACCTGGTATTGAATGAATTTCTCCTAGATTTGGCGGGGCGAAACAATTACATCCATAGTCCCTCTAGCAAAGCTGAAGCCACTCCGGAATAGCATTAGGACATCAACTTTCAAAAGCCTGCTCAATAGACGCCCTGAAACTACTTTTCCAACAGTTTCCAAGAGCGTGATCCAAGGGTAGTAGTCACAAACATTCTTTCTCAAACACCCTCTTTTGAGAGTGGTGTTTGAGAAAGAATATTAATTTACGAGTTCCTACGAACTCGTAAATTAACACTCGTTCAACAGTTCTTCTTTGTTAGCGTAATTAAGGATCTCGAATTTTCCCCGCAAACAAAGGTTGCACTTTTTCGATTTGTCTGAATAGGGCTTCGCGTGAGTTATTACCTACCATTTCATGGTGGGGTTGATGTTCTTTTCTTTCAGGTCCCATGCGTACGATGAAAGAGTTGTGCTGTTTCTGTACTTCTCATTTCTTTATGATTGCTTATGCCCGTTGTATCTTGTCTTGAAATCTTTTTCGGTCAACCCAATATAAACTTTCTTCTGGACTTCCGGCGCACTAACTGATTTTTCTTTACAGATAACGTCGCACGCAGATTTATGAACCTAGTTGATAAACACTTTCCACCATCAAGCTGTCTATACAAGCCTTTCAATCGCAACAAACCGAAAGTGAGCTACAGCTGCACTGATAATATTGGGAAAATCATCAACTCCCACAATAAAAAGATAGCATCGCCTAATTCATCAGCGAAGTTACCATGTAACTGCAAGAAAAAAGATGAATGCCCTTTGGACCGTAGAGAAAAACCAGTCAGTAATTTAAATGCAAAGTTAGTGCGCCGGAAGTCCAGAAGAAAGTTTATATTTTGTCATCTACCATATGATAGCTCTAATATTCTAATATTGTTGAGCACTGTCGATAGCTAATAATTACTTCGATACTGGTATATATATATATATATATATATATATATATATATATATATATATATAATTGTATATGAATACCAGTATCGAAGTAATTATTAGCTATTGACAGTGCTCAATAATGTAAGAAATATAAGAATATTAGAGCTATCATATATACATATATATATATATATATATATATATATATACATAAAGTAAAACACGAAAAATAAGAACAATGATTGCAACTAATAGTTTCACGATATTTCGATCATCAGGCAATAATGCTACAAATATTATACAAACTTTTATAAACAAATAAAGTTGGTGGCTCATCAAAAAATAAAAATTACAGTTGGTAACGTATTACAATGCGTTAATATTCTGAGAAAGCAAGAAAGAAAGGAAGAAAGAAAGAAAGAAAGTTGCATGTGGATAGGGTTTAAAATTACTAAAAAATGATTTTTTTTCAAATTGGGTAAATAGGTGTTTGGCTGTTTGTTCAAGAAAGGGAAGTTATTTTTATAAGAAGTACATAAACAGCACAACCCTTTTATCGTACATATGGGACCTGAAAGAGAAGAACATCACTCCCATCATGAAATGGTCGGTAATCACTCACGCGCAACCCTATTCAAACAAATCCAAAAAATTTGGAGATCTTTAATTACGCTAACAAAGAGGAACTATTGAACAAGCGTAGTGAACTCATTGCAAAATGTAGACGCTTGAATAAATTCCTTTTAGTTAATTATAAATCCATGGACTAGGTGTGATAAAGTAATTAAAAATCCTTTTATTACTGTATGTTTAATTATCCAAATTTTGTCAATCCCATCAAAGCAATTGGATATCTTTTGTAATTTGTTCTAGTTATAACTAGATACGCTAGAGAAATATGTTCATCTTGTTTAGTTGACGATTGTGAAGACATGAAAGCGATAGTTCTAAACCAAGTTTTGTTGATTTTCTTGTCGTTCACCATATGATAGCTCTAATATTCTTTTATTATTGAGCACTGTCAATAGCTAATAATTACTTCGAAATTGGTAGATAGATAGATAACACAGTAAATAGAAACACAGTAGGCCAGCAAATTCAAATTACGTTGTGACGTCAGCGGAGAGAACGATAAATCCGCCCAAAGGCTTTAAGGAAATTTATATATCGTTTGCTTTTCTCTACTTAAACAATCTTTGATTCCAAGCGTTAGACTATTGTTTACAATGAGCACTTAATGATTTTGTGACCGGAGCATAATGTCTAGTAAATAATTAAATTAAAAGACAAGCTTTCCAGGAATTATTTCACTTGTATTTTACTAGTTTTACTAAGATGGGTTGGTGTGCAGTATACGGCTGTAATAATGATAAAAACCTACATAGATTTCCTCTAAAAAATGCAGAGTTATGTCGAATGTGGATACATAGGTGCTCTAGAAAAGATAAGTTTAATGTAGCGACTGCAAGGATATGCGCTGCTCATTTTGAGAAATCCTGTTTCGAGAGGGATCTTCGCAACGAACTATTAAATTTACCTCAGCGAAGGATTCTAAAAGCCGATGCTGCTCCCAC
>RDPX01000012.1:4962856-5002219 GCA_003991215.1 Morbakka virulenta
AGTGAAACATGCAAGTGGGTTAAACAAATCATGCTGATGTTGAAACAAGTGTAAACAAACATGAAAGTCTACGAAATTAGAAAGAAATATGGAAAAATCCGTGAGAACGTGCATTGTTCCTAGTAAAAACCAACGCTATTTACTCATCCATCTACCTCGTGACGTCACACGCAAATACCACCAAAATCAAGCCATTTCTGGCCTACTGTGTTTCTATATACTGTGGATAGATAAATAGGTGGCTAGATGAATGAAGGGATGAATGGATTGATAAAGACGGGTGGATTAAATTAGATGGATTGCAATTAGATAGAAGAAGAGATAGAGGGGAGAGAGAGGGGTTTGGGAGAAGAAGTTAATAGAGGATGTCTAAGCAAAAGTAACAAAAGTGTCCTCTAAAATATTACAATTTTTAAAAATGTTTCACTAACCTATAGTGGCTTTCATGGTATGGATGGAAAGGGTTGTTGACTTGCTCTTATGGTAATTTTTTCTCACCAAATACCGTCATTCATCAGCATATTATGATAGATGGTATCTCCAAAGCAACTGGAATTAGTTGTAGCAAAGTACTGAAGCTTGTGTAAAATTGTCTTAGCTCATGAAATTTTCATAGGTATAAAACTGTCGTGGCTCTGAAATAATAAGAATTACGCCAGTGCTGTATATGTGAACAAAGTTCTAACCATAAGCTTTCTTTTACTTTTAATATCAGAAACTGTAGGGACTATAGTGGGCATCTTAGGAATACAACATGCCATATTCTGTACTCACGCATGCATATGCAAACACAAGAGCAGACTTAAAATACAGTACAATATGGAGTACTTCTGTCCTTATTCATATTTTACGAATTTCTTGAAAGAAAAATATGGTTTTACAAAAGTGGTCTTACAGGAAACGCCTACCTGAATGATAGCTTCGATTGCTTTTGCAAATGTTTCTCTTTCGTTATAGATGGATCTTTCAATGCACTTTTTCAGTTTCCGATATTCTCCAGTAACGTAAGCTCCATAATATTGATAGCGGTGATGGTGATACAACATTTTAGGTTCTATATCGTATTCTTCCAGCATTGGAAAATAAGATCTTGCAACCAAAAGGTCCAGAAGCATAAATGATGTTTTTCCTTTACCAACAAATTCAATTAATTCCTTATAACTCTTGAACTTAACATCTGAAACAAAATTCATATTAAAACAAATTTCTTGTCAAGATAGCAAAAGTGAAAAAAGTATAACGAAGTAGAAATTTTTTAAATAAATGTTATCTGCCAGTACTTACACCAGATGTATTGGAAAGGTATACGAAGGAGAAGCTACAGCCGTACGCCTTTGACCAAGGGTTGCAATGTGTTAAGAAGCGTTAAAGGAACCTGGCATTGTGTTAAGGAACAGCGCTTTCTTTCCCTCTTCCGGTCAAGTCCTAGTGGATGCCTCCTAAAACAGGTATCTATTTTCCAGTTCTAAGCAGAAGCAGAAGTCTTACTCTTGGCTAACTAAATTATGAGAGCAGAAACTGTTAACCAGTGGCGATTACCTTAGCAATATATTGCCTGAACTTTTCACAATACAGACTAGAAATCGTAATTGTCAATTCCTGTCGGATCTTGAAGGGTGCAGAGGAACTCTACACCAAGGAAAATAAAACTTTAGCCGTCAGGTTTAGCAGTTTCAGAAGCATTTTCAATCCAAAAAGAAATAAAAGAGGGCGATTCTATCTGACGTTAACTATTCTGCATTATAATGGAAGGAGTCTTCAAACAGCTCAACTGTAACGAAAAGGGAACCCAAACTGATGGAAAATTTCTGAGTTAGCTTTGATTCGTAATTGATATTGTTCCTATGTCTAAAGAAAATCACAGAGGAACAAAACTCAAAAATCGAGGAAATAGGACTCAGAATATATCTAATAGAAGTCCAAGTTATTATGAGCACTCTAACAGACTTTAATTAATAAACATTAATTAAATGCCGAGACGATAGCTCTTCTACAGGAATAGCAGGCTCATGGTTACTTGGGTCGATTAATAACAATTGACTTAACTAAAGAGAAAAGAACTGAAAGGGGAACAGAACTAGTTTGGGAAGCCTTTGGTAGAGAGAGTGCCACTTTAAGTTTAAAATGTCACTACAGTTGAAAAAAATAATGATCAATGTATACTGTCCTAACAACCTGTGGTCTTCAGGGGGTAACACAAAGAATTGAATAAGAGCAATAACTAGAGAAAAGTGTAGATTAGCAAATTAAAGAGCTATCAAAAAAATAACGAATGGATCTGATCTGAACAATTATCACTTCATATATTCCGGAATAAGGAACGATCCAAATACAGGTATATCTTTTAAATTCCAAACAAATCTATATCCTTGATTCAAAATTTAATTTTGAACCTAATGTCTATAACTCAATCCAGTGAATTATTCCAATGCTAATGACTGGTACAATCTTGTAATACATTTCATGTTTCCTCCTCAAAATCATAAATTGACTTATGCCCTTAGTAAGAAAAGGTTAAAACAAGCCCTTACTGTAAAAACATCCCCATAACATAATCCTCCCATTTGCAATAAATCTGAGAGACCTCATTAATATACAGTCAATCAGAGAACACATTGAATAAAATGTAGTAATAATCAAAGTAGTTTTGTCTGTTGTAACACTACCGATTCTGACTTACGAAGCAGAAAGCTGGAACCTCACCAAAAACTTGTCTTTTAAACCCAAATAAGTCTGAAGAACTCTGAAAGAACTATTGTGAATTTTGTCTGGAGAGACAGAAAAACTAGCCAGTGGATACGAGAACAAGCCAGAATACCTGATGTAGTTGAGACCATCAAGAACTTAAAATGGAACAAGCCAGGGCTTGTGATACATACGAAAAGGAATCGATGAACAAAAAAGGTCACCAATTGAACCCCAAATGAAATGCTTGCAAACAGAAAATGTGGTAGCGATACAATATTCAACCAGTCACAAAAACGACGAACTAATAACAACTACCTTTGGACCGCTAAAACTGGAAAGAGATGGGAAATGTGGCAGCAGTGAACACTGGTGTGTGTCATGTACGTTCCATATTTTGCTTACATGCAACATCGCCTCTTCTCAATCTACCACTATGGTTACGGAATAACTGTTGGATATCTAATATGGCTGAATAGGAGTACTCACATAAGAAGCTCTGTACTCAAGGCTTTAATCTCCCTGTATCTGCTCAATCACGATAAGTATTTTTTATTACATGGTGTCAGAAGTTTATTAGAACCTTGCTCGTTATTAATTTCTAGTTATTTTAGCAGCCATGGATAAACTTCCGCCTCCAACAACGTTAAACTGTACTCACAAAAATCTTGCGGAAGTGTTTAAACGATGGAAAGGTTAGCTGTTTTTCTCCAGGCAACAGAAAAGGCCCCTAAAGCTGACAAAGTAAAAACCAGTGTACTATTAACTTCCATAGGGGCCAAAGGCAGTGATAGGTATCATACTTTCACATGGGATGAACATCAAGATGAGAATATACTTGATAGAGTAGTTGAAAAATTTGATAAATACTCATAATCTCGTAAAGATCTTACATATCTTTGCCACCATTTTCTACTATCAAAGAAACTGACTCTCAAAAATTTGATGATTTTGTTACCGAACTTAAACATATAGCACAGGACTGTGAATTTAGAGGATTACTCTCTCATTTGTGATATTTTTATTTGTGGTTTAAATGTTGAATATCAATAATTCAATTGAAAATCAATAATTCGAGCTTTAAGCGGTAAATATAATTTGATCGGGTATGGAGTTTTTCCGTTTAGGGAGTTAGCAATTACGAAATAATTACCCCGATGACAATTCATAAAAAAGAAGGCTGAAATCTTTAGGAATGAAAAAAATCGTAGCACTCTCTGGAAGTATTGCTACCTAAACGATTTTCTTTAATAAGAACGATTGTATAAGAATATGAACTTCAAATTTGACTACCAAATCGAAAGAGTTCGAAAACACTTGTGTTTGTTTCCTTTATAACAATCCATAAAAATACTACGCGAAATAGGAAAGCAAACTTAAACATGCTGAACTTCAAGAACCTCCATACCAGGCCCAATCTGAAAACAGCATTCTTATTTGAACAAATTAATGACCAAATCTATGACAAATGTCAAAAATTTCTAAAAAGATATCACCTTATTTTATCATATCACAGGTAATGCACATATCTGACCATTTGAATATTCATGCAAAAGAGATTTATAACATAAAAAATAGACTAACAGAATAATGACAAAGTAAACTAATAAAAAAAATAAAATCACAAGAAATACTGAGAAAGCCATATCGTATGCAATACTTCGAAGGTAGTCCAAAACTTGTCTTTTCGGTTAATTATCAACGATTCTCAAAATTTGTGCATTATAAAGAAAAATTTTTCGGTACTTAGTGCTCCTTTAATCCCCCATATTTGTTGAATGTGTTGGTATTCCAGTGATCCAATCATAGTAGCCACCTAGATAATGTTGACAACAAAAAATCGACCAAAATCAAATGGGAATTTTTTTATCAAAGCAATATTGAAAAAAATAATTCAAACAAAGTTGACACATTAGGAAATGTTTATTAGAAGTAATTGGTTTGAAAGTTATTGAAACACCATAACATCACCATAATCACCAAAACATCACCATAATCACCGTAACAGCGCCATAATCACCATAACATTACCATAATCATCATAACATCATCAAAATCACCATAAAATCACCATAATCACCATAACATCACCATAATCATTAAAACATCACCACAATCACCATAACATCNACACCATAACATCACCATAATCACCAAAACATCACCATAATCACCGTAACAGCGCCATAATCACCATAACATTACCATAATCATCATAACATCATCTAAATCACCATAAAATCACCATAATCACCATAACATCACCATAATCATTAAAACATCACCACAATCACCATAACATCACCATAATCACCATAATATCATCATAATCACCATAACATCATCATAATCACCATAACATCACCATAATCACCATAATATCACCATAATCACCATAAAATCACCATAATCACCATAACATCACCATAATCATTAAAACATCACTATAATCACCATAACATCACCATAATCACCATAATATTACCATAATCATCATAATATCACCATAATCATCATAACATTACCATAATCATCATAACATCATCATAATCACCATAATATCACCATAATCATCATAATATCACCATAATCACCATAACATCACCATAATCACTATAACATCACCATAACCACTATAACATTACCAAAATCACCATAATATCACCACAATCACCATACCATATCAAAACTAATTGCAGATTATGTTAATTTTCTGAAAAAATAAGAAGAATATTTACAAGTTGTTAAATCATAATTTTTAAATCAACACTTAAGGCATGACGTACTTAGATTGAGCGATCTATCTACTCAACAACGGCATTGCTTGTTGTTGAAATGCAATGTTATGCCCTACTTAGTTTGACTAAAATTAAATACAATCTTGTTTTTAGCTAGTCATCTTGCAAAAATATTTGTGGTCCCTTACGGTTCATCTAATCTCGGATTTCAAGAAAAGTCAGGTTGTTTTAACTTTACTTTTACTTCAAAGACAACTTTATCCTCTGTCCCTTAAACTCCGGTGCCAAGGGTCTTCCACAGCTCTCGCATTGGGATCGAGGTAGGGTGTGTCTACTACATTTAGTTCATTGCACCTCCTTCTTTCAATAGTTAAAGACTGCAAGATACCAAAGACTACTTTGTTATTGAAAAAAGTTATTTAAAAAAATGTGCAGTGCTACATAATGTTTTTTGCATTGTTACTTATATTAAGTGTCACATGACCAAAGCTAGGATGGAACTTTTAGAGTCCTTTAAGATTGATAGCAGTGTAAGATCTTCTCAAGTTTAATTGTATATTTATTATAGTTTCAAACACATTTATAGCAGGACACCACTCAAAGGAAAAAAGAAAAGTCATTTACTACATATAAATGGCAAAATGCTCCTGTAGGGGCTTACTACAGATTATGGAAATGGAACTAACTGGATGAACTAAATGGAAGAGCATATTGCTGAAATTATGGGAAAAACAATTAGTAAAGAAAATTTATTGTCTACCCTCAGGTCCATTTAAGGAGTAATCGGTTAAAAAGATTACTCTTTAATCATTTTCACAGTGTTGCAGATAAGCATAAGGGTTTTTGTACAAAGATGTATAGTAGATATATATTCATGCCCATACAATGTCAGAATTGTGTTTGTAATTTCGAAATGGAACAAACTGATGGGTTTTGGGTAATCGTTTTATTTCGTGATTGTATGGATATAATTAGGAGCAATATGGTTAGAGAAATTACACAGGTCAACAATACGTTTTTGGTGTAGGGTAGGGAATATTTCAACTATTTTAAAGTAATTTTAGGGTGCTGAATCTGAATATAATATCCATTTTTTTACCATTAGCTCTAGTTTTTCTTCCACAGGCTAACCCTCTTTGGAAAAAATTCTATTTGTAGATCAGAAGAAATTGAGTATCATACGGAGAACAAAATCTAAAAAGTTGTTAAAATATTGTTTTTTGTTACATCAAATAGGTACAAATTTTACATAAAAGATAAGTGATCATTGTTGATCCTAAATGTGTAAGATGTTGTTTTTAATGTGGTAGAAATTTACATTTTCGAGATCACCTTGAATGTTCTGAATCAGGCACTTCACGTTTTAAATTCCAGCAATAATCTGCGATCATTTTTATGTCCCATCTTCGTTGGTGTTTCTCCTCCATTGTCTTTATATCTTGGTGGAATCGCTCGTCTTGTTCATCGCTAACATCACCGAGGTTTTTCGGAAATCGATCCAGGTGACTGTAAAGATAATGTACTTTGATGCTCATGTTGATACCAACAAGCCTGAACTTTTCAAGCATGTTGTTAACAATTTCTTTGTGGTTGTCAGGTCTATAGTTTCCAAGGAAGTTCTTAACAACCTCTACAAATGATAACCATGCAGCTCCACTTTATTCATAGAGTTACAAAATTTTTGATCTCTCACCAAGTGTCGAATCTGGGGTCCATCAAATATACCAGCTTTTAACTTTTCATTACTCAGGCTTGAAAAACTCCTACAAATATACTGAATACAATCACCATCTTTATCCAGTGCTTTAACAAATTGTTTCATAAGCCCTAGTTTTATATGCAGAGGAGGAAACACCATCTTATCACGTGGTACGAATTGCTCAGCAATAACATTTTTTTCCCCAACATTAAGTCGGCCTCTTACTGGCCAGTACTTTTTAGTCCAGTAATTTGCTTTAACTATACTGTCCCAATAACAAAGAAAGCATGCGTACTTCATGTAACCACTTTGTTGCCCAAGCAAGACGTTCACCATCTTTAAATCTACACATATCACCCATTGGTGGTCGTTATATTTGATATGCTGCAATACACTTTTTATCAAATCATATTTTTCTTTAAGGGTTGTAAAATGACCAATCGGTATTGATCCATAAACATTAGTAATGTTCAGAAGAACACATTTCAGGCTTCTTTTCGAACTGTCAACAAATAACCTCCAATCAGCAGGAGAGTATTCCGTAACACCTAATTTCATCAGTACACCACGGATATCTTTACAGAAAACAAATTTAAGTTGATCGTCAAAAACCGGCACAAACTCGTTATCACACTAAAAAATGATTTTAGTACTATGCTGTAAAAGATTTCGATGTTTTAGTCTTGATGGCAATACTTCAGAAGATTCCTTGGATAAACTAAAGCCCCTTATCAAGTCTACTGATCAAATAGTTCTGGTGTGGAAGAGCATGCAAAGTCCTTTTCATCATCGTTATCAACATCATTAAGTTTTTGATAATCATGTTGCTCCTTGTCTGAATGTTCATCAATAGAGAGATCAGGCAACTTATTAAACTCAGGAATAGGAATATCAGCACCATGAACTACTGGTTGAATTGCTGACGGAAAGCTTTTGTAACTCAAAGATTTTCGCTTCTTTTTATTTACCCTTGTCACATTTATTGAAAAGAAGTAACAGTCGTCAACATGATTTGTAGGCTCCCTCCAAACCATTGATATCCCAAATTCCATTGATCGTCTGGTTCCCCTTGTCCATTGTCTCAAACGTTCTACACATGCCTTACAAACAACATGAGGAGCCCATGGTTTGTCTTGGTCTGCTAGCTTTATTCCAAAATATGCATAATACGCTTTTCGTACAAAGTCTGTTATAGACTTTCTGTTGTCTACAGTTGTGTATTCACCACAAATGTAACAAAAGCAATCAGAATGATTTTTGCAGGATCTTGATGCCATCATTTACTTATACAACTGAAAAATATGACGAATCATTTGAAATACCCTTTAAATCTATCATCAAAACATAAGCAATAACCATAACCAATAATAATAAACAAAGTTCATGTCCAGCATGACAGCCCGCACAGGGGGATGGTATTCACCTGGCGGACGAGAAAACTTAACCCCGGCTACCGACCAGTAGCTTTAGAGGTTAAGCACCTTCCTCAATATGTTGGTAGTTCCAATGATGGTAGATGTTTGGAGTCCACCCAAGACATCAGGGATGCCCAACTCTTTCAAACTGCGCTCCAAGCGCTTCGTCACCACTCCTAAGCTTCCCACGACGATTGGGACAACGCTGGTACATACACTATGTAACTTTCGGATTTGTTGGGCCAAGGGAGAATACTTAGTGACCTTTTCTTCTTCTTTAGCTGTCACATTTCGATCGGAAGGCACAGCAAAATCTACAACCAGCCATCTCTTCTTAGTGCGGTCAACAACAACAACATCCGGACGATTACATTCCACCTGTTGCATTGTCTCCACTGATCTATCCCACCAAACTTCAAACCTACCATCTTCACTCTTTCTAACTTTGTCAGGCACCTCTTCAAACCATTTCCCCGCACATTTCAACCCATACTTCTTGCACAACTCCCAATATATTCTCAATCCCAATAATAATAATAATAATAATAATAATAATAATAATAATAATAATAATAATAATAATAATAAACCATAACCAATAAAGCAATAACATAACCATGAATGAATTCATCTGATCTAAATCAACTCTCCACCAACAAAAATGTTAAGGGAGAAAACTGATCTGTGCAAGCTATTATTTAATAATTCAATTATAATTGAATATTGTTCATGTACCCTTGACAACACGTAGACATCACAAGACAACTGATATGTACAAACGAGCATACCGCTGCCAAGTTCAAGTTAGCACTTAATGACCATGTCAAGGACATAAAAAGAGACAAATTAACACTAATAAAACTACCAGACAAAAGACTTCTGTGACTTGGCTATGATCTGCTGTGTTGTAAGACACTTTCTCCAAGTGAAGCCAAGTGCACATGGTATCCATCAGAAAAAACTAGAGGTAACCCCCACCCCAAATGATTTGCGTTATCAGCACCACAGAATTACCTAAAAACAGTCTGTACCTTGCCGACCCGAAAAATTGTGTTGACCAGTGTTATTGGTGTCGGACAAACTGCAAGAAAATTGGACGAAGCTAGATTGTGCTTGTTCGGTGAACTGGAAAGGAGAGAGAAAGGGTATGTCAGAAGGAAAATAAAGACGCGAGTGCCAGGGAAGAGGTAGGGTGGGAGGCCAAAGAGGAGATGCAAGATTACGGAAAAGATGATATGCAAAAGGTGGAGAAAGAACGAACTGAAACGATGGATCGAGCTTTTATGCTACGAGGACGATTTACTGTGGCCACCCCTGAAATGGGTGCAGCTGAAAGGGAGACATGTCACAGAATCCAAATGATCTAGGAACTGGAGCTCTAAGTCATTTCCAATTTTAGCCTCTTCATATACATCCCTACGTAACGTCAGGTTTTAATGACACGTAAACTTTAAAACACCTAAAAACGTACTTGTGGAATTCTAGTTTTCTTGTTTATTCAGGTAAAAGGAAAGCATCTGAATCTCTTGTACAGAGGTTATCTTCGTTAAAAACTGGCAGTATATAGTTCACAAAGATTCCGTAAATAAAAAAGCCTGGGAAAGGACAAGACTTGTAGCAAGTCTGTATTATTTCCATTGATTTCCTTCCTTTCTTCTCTATTGCAGGAAATTTTTTATATAATACTTGTTAAAAACTGTTTTTCCCATGGAACACAATATCTGATAATTGTAAAGGTTACATACTAGATCCTTAAGGACAAAATATTATTTACAAAATGCTCGTTTGTACTTACTTGTCTTTTTGATCCTGCCTTTCCTGTAACTTGGTGATATCGCACGGATAAAAAAAGGACTTGGGCACAGAGGCTAACAACAATGCTAATCATGACGAGGCTAACAAGTATCCAAACAATTGCTGCTAGGCGCCCGCTTTTTGATGTTACAACTATATCTCCATATCTAAGTATAATATATAAGGATATTATTGAGATAGCAAAGCAATTATATAACATGGAAATTGGGGCAAGTAGGGAGGTGTTCAGATGAAGATTATTTTAACCCCGGTAGGGAGGCAAGTTAAGTATATGATATTTGACATTTTCTTTTCCGATTAAAATAAGTTTATAAGAGGAAAGTTTTCAACATGCTTGTTGATATCCCATTTTATACAAGCAATATTCCTCCTGTCACAACGAAACAATTCATATGAAATGTTAAGATTTTAGCTTTATCATGCAAATGCAGTGAGTATCCAATGACCTTCGAATACCTTTGAATAGATGACTTGAAACCAGATCATGATACAGAGGCAGAATATAAAAGCAGAACCCTTATGATAAACTTACGATTTAGTAGTTGGTAATGGGTCTCTTGAGTCTACATTCAAGTATACAGAATTCTTTGCGTTTCTACTGTTACTTGTTTTTTTTAAATAAAGGACTGGAAGACTTAAGAACATTTGTGCTTGAACTTGAAGTGTGTTGTTGAACTGTTTATTACGATTGTCTTTCGAATTTTAGAAAACATTTGTGTTTGAATTTGGAAGTGTTTTTGAGCCGTTTATTAGGATTATTTTGCTTTTCTTAGACCTGGTGATGGTATTTCCACTACCAAAACTTGTTTCAAAACAATTTTGCTGATATTGAGCATTTTCAAAATTAAAAATAGGCATGTTCTTATTCCACTTAATGTGATGAAAGGAGAATTCATGTTCCAGTAAAAAACATTAAAAATTATGACTTTGGGAGTTTGGTTGCTGTGAATCCGACTGCTTGAGTTTTCAGGCCGTGAGCCATCTTCGTAGTATTAGAAGTGTATTACTAAGTTTTCGTCTAGATGCATAGATGTGTCTCTCATACACTGTAGATACATAAATCAATAATTAGTTGGATGAATGCAAGGTGTAATCTTGAATTGTGTCCCTTGGAATATGACATAAGGGTCGTCGGTATGATATGGTAAGCTTGATATGAAGTACATTTGGCTCATGTAATGACCACCTCAGTCTAAGACATTAGAATAATATTGTTGTTAGCATTATTATATCTTATCTTATGGTGAGAATGTTAGTTCCGAGCCATTTGCTATTCTAATATGACTACTGCAAACAAAGCTCGCCATTATGTTATCTTTGGACCTGCATACAACCAGGCTTGGAACATGACAACAAGAAGAAAACTCGGGATTCTGTGTATTCCAAGTCGAGCTCTGCCATTGACAATTGTGTTGGTTACGGTGTAGAAGAGACAATATAAATTGCGTATCTGTTTTTATCATGGAAAAGAAGACAAGCCTTGTGATTGGCTGTTCACTATTTTTTAGGTGAAAATCCCTCTGTCTAAACTAGCAGGACTTTAAACATAAGTTCTAGTTAATTAGATAGATGCAGTCGATCGTACACATCAGTTCAGTTCTGTGCGCTATTTTACTTTTAGATAATTGATCATTTTAATCATAATTAAAAGTTAGTAAAATAATAGTGGATTTCAAGAGACGCTTGTCATTGGCAACGCACCTTAAGAGACCAGATTTTATTTACAAAAAACATATAGTTTGCTAATGATACTCAAGCAAAATCCCTGGCTACTTGGCTCAGTAATATCAAGGAAAATTATTATTAGCAGTGAAATGGTTTTGCATTTGGAAATGTGCATCTTAAGAATTAAAAATATGTTATATATATATATATATATATATATATATATATATATATATATATATATATATATATGATCAACAAAAAAAATGCTAAATATCTAAGACATTGTCACTGAGCCACAAACGGAAGTCCTCATCAACGGTTTTGATATCACCTCGAATACCTATCAGTTGGCAAATCAATACGTGTTGATGGGATTAAATCGGCATATCGTCCATATCCAGATCGTAATCGATTTAAGAGCACCCATTGTTCGCGCTTCAGGTCATGTCCTAGAGGTTTCACCTTAGGTTCAGGAATAAATTGGGAAAGCTGGTTGTCTGTATTACTCCATCGCTATTTCCACACATCAGCAGCCCAAGATTTGACAGATGCTGTATCGTTTATGGTGGAAGCTAAAAGGTGCATGCGATTCGAAAGTGGAACTCTGCTCTTCAACCTATTGTTTGTAAGTGGATATTCAACCAATTTTTCAAGAATGTGCCTTTCCTCTGATAGCACACGATTATATAAATTCAATATATTTTTATCTCTTCTTAAGTCGGCAGGCTCAATACCACAAAGAATAGGAAGAACATCAGTTGAAGTCGATTTTATACAACCACTCACTAGTCTCAAGCATTCATTAAGTGCAACATCAACTTTATTGCAGTGATGGCTTTGGCTCCAAACAGGAGAACAATATTCCGCAGCAGAGTAACACAAGGCTAAAGCAGATGATTTCAAAGTCGAGAAATCAGCACCCCACCGACAGCCAGCAATACGCCTTAGTAGGTTACATCGCTTGGTAACTTTAGAAGAGACTTCAATCAAATGATGTTTGTATGAGAGAGTACGGTCTAGTGTGACACCAAGGTACTTGGGAGTTTTCTCAAAAGGTAACCTCATGCCAGATATTGAGACATTGAGTTCATAATCAGCTCTTCGATTAACAAGATGAAACACACTGGAAACAGTTTTGGTGATATTCAGTTTGAGTCTCCAATTTTTGAAGTATTTGCTGATGATATCCATATCTCGTGATAATGTTCTTTCAATTACATCAAACGTCTTATGACAAGTCTTAAGGGCTATATCGTCAGCATATATGTATTTTTTACTGATAGTTGTGGGTATATCATGTGTGTACAGGTTGAAAAGAAGTGGAGCAATGACTGAACCTTGTGGTACACCATTAGTTAGGGTTCGGCAGCGTGATTTCTTTGCACCCACATGTACATGAAATCGCCGCTGTGATATCATGGTCATAATGACACGAACCATTTCTTTGGATGGTATTGTTCTCAACAGTTTCAGTGTAAGCCCACGGTGCCACACAGTGTCATAGGCTGCAGAAAGGTCAACAAATACAACTCCTGCCTTAAGTTTCTTGTCAAAAGCATATTCAATATCCTCTGTAAGTAATACAACTTGATCCTGGGAAGATCGACCTGGCCGGAAACCTGCTTGTTCCTTGGGTAAGATCGTTTCAGTGATTGGTTGTATACGATTGTAAAGTAATCTTTCGTAAAGCTTAGAGGGAACACAAAGCAGACTTACTGGTCTGTAACTACTAGCAGCATTTGGTGGTTTCTTGGGTTTAAGCACAGCAACCACTTTTGCAAGTTTCCATATTTTGGGTACTTTGTTTGTACGCAGACAGACATTGAAGAAAGATCGTAGCCATTGAATGCAGTTCTCATGGATGTGAAGAAAGAACTCAGGGTGTAGGTTGTCTGTGCCTGGGGCTTTACCGGCTTTCAGTGATTTAATGACAGATATTATTTCATCATCTGAAAACTCAACACAAAGGTTTTGATCTACTGATGGGGAATTCCATTCTACTTTCAATTGTCGATTTACTTCTCTTGTAAATTGGCGATTAGGGTTTTTGTACTTCCCATTGCTTAGAAGACATGAAGCAATTGCATTTGGACTAATCAAACTGGGATTTGGGGTGACGTTTTTTCGGCCAGTGAGTTTGTTAATAGTTGACCATGCTTTTCGACTGGATCGTTTCATATTGATGCCCTCGACAGTGGCAGCCCATTGTTCTTTCCGTTTAGAATTAAGATGATCGATAAGACGGTTAGCTGAAGACAACTTTTCCTCAAGAGACTGAGCTTTTTCATGCTGAAAAGCAAGTTCATTGCATTTGGTATCCCATTTAGGAATGTAGTTCTTTCGAAAACCTCTTGGAATTGTATCTTTAGCTATTTTCAAGAGTTTCTTCTGGAATGCTGTGTAACACAAATTTAAATCAGATTCTAAAGATGGAAGATCGTCACACATATTTCTAGTTGCATTCTTAAATCTATCCCAGTCGGCTTTGTTGACATTCCATCTAGGTGCTGACGATGTCGGCGTGTATTCGATCAAAGCAGGTTGATGGATGATTGTAGGTCGATGCTAGGATTTTGAAAAGTTACCCAAAACAGTGTGTACAAGATGAGGCAGAGAGCTGTTGACATCATTTGTGAAGAAAGTAATATCTGGATTCATGTAGGTGTCCCATGCACCAGAATGAGACGTCTTTGGTTGATTATGATCGAAGAGCAACTTAATATCGAATGTACTGGACCAATCATAAAGAGCATCCCCATCCGAATTATTTCTACAATAGCCCCAAGTTGTATGATGACAGTTGAAATCACCAGAGTATATTGCTGGGTGATCATAATGGGTTGGTGGTTCAAACGGAGAATTAGGTGGTTTGTAGTAGTTTGTTATTGTAACTTCTCCATTGATCGAGATGGTTAGCCATTCAACTGCACTATCAACATTACTGCGGCCAACTTCAACAAAAGGAAGGTCCTTACGTACAAGAGTGGCAATACCATGCTTAGAGTGTTTGATTGAACCAATGAGAGTAAAGCCATATATCTTGATTTTGTCGTCATTGGTGGCATGTATTTCTTGCAGTAGAATAACGGAAATTGAATTGTCCATGGCGATTTTTTAAATGACTTCACATTTTGGTCGTGTAAGGCCTTCTACATTTAATTAACAGATAGCTAGACCAGATGGTTCATGTATCTTTGACATATCGTTAGATTGTCTAGTTTGTCTCTGTTGTTCAGGTATTGGCATTAGTTTCCCAAAGTTAGATTGGTACTTGCAGGCTGGAACACGAGGAGGTTGCCCATATCCAGCCACCCCCCAAAAATGTTAACTGTAAGGAATTGTGTCAAGTATTGAAGTACTAAATCCAAATTACCCTTTTAAGCAACGTATCTCTTTCAAACCTTTCAGTTAAAAAATGTTGCTCTCCAATGATGAAACAGAAAGTGTCTTGAGTGTTTATGATTGACTGCTTTGATGAGGCCATTGGGATGTGAACCTGTTTCCACATGTGCTGGGATATGTTTAACACTAAGCCCCGGTTGTACTATTTTTTAAGAGATTTATTCTCATAAATAGAGGTGAGGTGTTTTGGTGTAGTTATGTAAGAGTAAAACTATTCAAATTCAAATTTTTAGTTATAATGAAATATAAGACAAATTCCTTATGACAGTCGGGTTACAGATAAAAAATATTAACATAAATTTTTGGTTTTTTGTGTCAATTGAAGAAAAAATCTTTTCTTCAAACTATTTGAACTATTTTTAGTGTTTGATTGATGAAAATCATCGTTAACATTTGTGAACATAAAAAGCAAAGCTTTTTTTTTCACTAGTCTGAAATTTGTTTTTATAAGCTATTCTTTTTCTTGTAAAATTTGTTAAAAAGTGCATCTTTCAAACAACCATTCCTCCAAGAAATTTTTATAAACACGAAAACATGAATTTTTTCTCAGACCAAGGAGTTTACTCTAGAGTTTAAATAATTAGCATCTATGAAGGAACTGGTAGTATGAAATGAGATCAAACTAACACTATATGATTCAGCTGTAACTGAAACAGAGTGATGTCTGCTACAGTTATGAAAGTGATTTCCTTTGTTTTTGAAATTAGTACAGCATCCATATTAGTGCTGGATCATTTTGGTTAACAAATTCAGGAAGCTTTGGGTTATTTATTGATGCAGTTGCACTGAGACGAAATTTACCAATTTTCATCAAACAAAGTAATTTCGTTCCATCAGAAGTTCCTTTCCTTTTCATTAAAAACGAACATTAGGAGAGCTGTTATTCAAACACATAGAAGCATATTTTTTTTATTAAAGATCTATATTACAAATTTTGGTAAATATAAAAGGTAAATGGAGTGGCATATGAACACAACAGGATAAATCACGCATTTAAAGCGAATAAAAAAAATCAAAGACGTGGGAAGACGAACGACATACCCAACTCCAAATCCTGTTATGACTGAAAAATACAGTGCATCAAAAAGACCAGGGAAAAATTTGCTACGAATATCAGGGTTACCTTTATGTTCCTGAAAAAAAAGAAAATCATGCTAGTTAAAAATGAGCTGTGTCAAGTACTACAAATTTAATGAAAAAGTATAAACAATGGCTAAAGGCTTCTAAATCACAAGATGAGAAATGTCTCAGTGAGTATCTTTGGATCCTTTGTTCTTTATACTTTAGTCCCACGTTGATGTCCGTGTTCCATGTCCTTCGTTCGTGTTCGTTTTTACGACGTTCTAGCTAACATGGTCTTAAAAAGACCAAGTTATTATAATTATTATTTACGAAATTTATACAGGATAATCAATTCAAAAATTTTAGAAATACATACATATTTACAAAAACTTCTGTTGTCAAATGGGTCCTGTTTTATGCTTAAAAGAAAAATAATAAAAAAGTATTTGAGAAATCTGATTCACTCACAGATTCGAAATCTGAAAAATTTAAAACCTCGATCGATCCACTGAAGTTTAACTTGGAAGATTGAATGTGATTTGCTAAACCCGCCTGTGAGTTTAGACTGTTGTCAGTTTAATTTAAATCTAGAAGCTAAAATTAGATATATATATATATAAAATCATTCTTTATTTAGAAAGAAAGTTTAAAAACTTTATCAAATAAAACTATAAATTATTTTGTCGAGGTCGCACTTTGAACTTCAATTGGCAGTTCATTATATAATTTTGCCCCAAGAAATCTAAAACTTTTCTTCATAGACTCCAGTTTCAGACGGGGTAGTCTTAACATTTTTCCTTTATTTCTTGTCCTTTTTTCATAATTTCAAAATACCCTTTGAAAGTTTCGCACACATTATGTTTGATACAGTTGAAAACTTGAATACACGTACGACGTTTTTGTAAAGTTCTTATTGATATAGCATCTATTTCTTCGTAAGAGCGCTTTTTGAAGATTATATGAAAAGCTCTCCTCCCAAAACTGTAAATCTTCTTCTTGACAGTATCAGTATAAGAACTAGTGATTATCGAGCAGTAGGTGAAAATCGGTATCAACATGGTCTTGTATTATGTGAGAGCTGCTTCAGATGTTAGTTGTGGACGAACTCTTTTCATCAAATAGAGTTTCGATGATACCTTTTTATATACAGCGTCAATATGGTCACTCAAGGAAAGGGTTTGATTTCGTTTCACCCCGAGGTACGTGTATCTTACTGTATTTGCAATCTTGTTAAAACGGTACCTGATATCTAACGATTGATTCTTGACTTTTTGTGAAGACCCAAAAAGCATGACTTCGGTCTTTCCCTTTTTTGTGTTCATCACAAGATCCATGGATTCCAACCAATCTGCAATTCTGTTGAAATCTGACTATAACCTGTCTTGGATTATTTCTTTCGACTTTCCGGAAAAGTATATCACGGTATTGTCTGGGTAAGTGATAATTCTTGCCTGTTGTAGGACTAATTCAATCTCATTAAAGGGTATCAAAAATAGTAAGGGCCCCAGAATCGAACCTTGAGGCACGCACTGTTGCTAAGGATGTGCAGGTAAACGAAGTCAAACAAACAGACGAATGATGCTACTTGGAGTCATGATCGAAGAAGAAGAAGGAGGTCATAAGGAAGCAAGGTCGAGAGTGAGGCGAGCTTGGGCAAAGTTAAGAGCGGTAAGTGGAGTAGTGTGTGACACGAAAATGATTTCCAAGATCAAGACAAAGACGGATAAAAGTGTTAAATACCTTTATTACTCTTCAGATTGGAGGTGATCCAGCTGAAGAAGGAAGAAAAGTGAATGTTGGAAACCACAGAGATGCGGATGGATCACTAAAATTTCCATGCATAAACACTGAACGAATGAGGGTATAAGGAGGTTGAAGAAAGTAGTCATGTGATGAGAAGATAAACACAGGAACATTTCAGAGAAACCTGGAAAGTACCAGTTAAAGGCAAAAGAAACAAAGGAAGACAGAAAGTGAGAATCAATGATGCGATCAACCATGACATAAGGGAAGTAGAAGCTAGGGAAGAGGAGTGAAATGTTGAAGCGAGGTAACGAGGGTGCTGTTGAGTGGCTATCCGACATGAAGTTGGATTCAAGGTCGAAGAAATATATCTATCCATCTATCTATCTATCTATCTATCTATCTATCTATCTATATATATATATATTTATATATATCTATTATTTTTTGGTACAAAACTTGAATATCACAATTAAAATCAAGTTTGTTTTGCTGAAAATGAAGGTTAACACACACACACACACACACACACTTCAATTTCTTAAAACATCAAAGTGAAGTTTGTTCTTTGAGTACTATAGAAAACCAATATAAAACTATTTTATCAAAACATTTATTGTATTATATGCATTATGATATATATTTATAATATATCTAACCAAGTCAAATTCTTACCCAATCGAGTATCCATTCTATGAACCAGGAAGCTTAATCTCCTAAATATTAGCTTATAAAGTTGTTAATCTATTACGAAATTTTACTTGGCATTTAAAGCTTTCAGAGGAGTTATAAGTGTTGTACTATGTATAGTTTTTACCTATTTGAACTTTTGTTTTTCAAATGCATATTTGTGACATAATTTGGACATAAATAATACGGAGACAAAAAGAATAGCTTGCTAGCTTACAAAAAATTCTAGGTGGGTAAATGACAATAAAAATTGTAGATTAAGAAGAAAAGGTAAATTTGTTAGGAATTTGATTTGGTTTCGTAGTCGAAGTTGACAGTACATAGTAAAGTTAAAAGTAGGGCTTACATTTATCACAACAAGAAATTCAAATGATACGTATAAGGATAGAAATAGGTAATGTGAAATAAGTGAATACATTAAATTATTTCTGACAATGATATAGAAGGAGATAATTTTTTAATTGCAAGGAAATAAAAAAGAATGTCCTATTTAAGAAAAAAAATCTGCTCTCCCTTCTTTTAATCCGAAATCCTCTCTTTTAATGTTATTTACAAAGTTTTCCTTACCTCATTTTTTTTAGACCAAATGTTTTTACCTTCGAAGTGAAGTCGTCGTTCTGTGGAATTCTTATGCGCTGTGTACATGATAGGGGAGAGGTATCACACGGCTGCTGGGTGTGGAGAAATAATGACGCATTCAAGTGACCGATATGCTTCAAAATGATTTGATTAAGAATGTAGTGTCGATAACAGAGGTGGTAGAACCTGTGACCATAAAAACCACAGGCACTAGTTCGAACCCAGCAAAGTCCATACATATTTATCACTTTGATTATTTGAGAAGCATGATAAAATAAACGAAAAATGAAAAGGAATGAAGAGGCAAATCTGAAAGAGATAAAATGCTTTTAACTATATACGGATCATTGAGATAAACAAGGAAATATCTGTAAGTTAAGGAAGGATATGTATTACGATGTATGTGTTGTCAACATTCTTTTACGTTCACAGGTTATTGGCGTTACTAAGGCAGATGATTGAAAAACAGGGTAGGAATTAAAGCAGTAGACATATGGATGCTGAAAATAGGATAGCACATAGGATAAATCAGCAGTTATTGGACAAAGTGAGTGCAAGAAGAAAACTGAGTTGTATGAATCATAATTATTTGTCATTAAAACATGAAATGAGATGGCATTAATGAGAAATGTTGGTCTCAATAACAAGACAGAAGAAAGAAGAAAGAAGAAAAAGAGTTAAATATATAGGTAAAGTAGCAAGAGCTCATTAAGAAGACGAAATAAAAATGAAGGTTAGGTACAACACTGAAGAATATAATTAAGAAGAACAATGGACTGAATATAAATGAATTAATTACCATTATTAAAGACAAATACTATTAAAGACAAATACTATGCACGAAAAGGTTTTCAGTTTCTATCTATTTTGTTCGATTGGAATTATATTCTATTAGTAGCCTTAGTGGTAAGTTATGGAAACTATTGCTTTAAGCCTTGATGTAGGCATCCACTAACAGAAAGTTATAGGGCAGAAAAGTTGTGTAGGCTAATTCCAAAGGCCGAAAGAGATACGTTATCCCAGTAAGGGTATATAACTTATAGTTTATTAACTATGGTGCCTGGGTAGATTTGTAATATGAAAGCTTGCGTACTTAACATTTTTATTTTCAACTTTTACTTACCAAGAGCCAAAATATCACTGCAGCGATGCAACACAATATCAGCAAATACGTTAGAGGTGGAAGTATTGCTTTGAAACCAATGGAAATGGACTCAGTCACAAGCTTGTTTACTTTTTTTGTGAAAAGGAGTGTTCCATCGCTTTTTATTAAGCTGATAAAAGTCTTTTCTTTACTATCAAACAATTTCTTCTTGGCAGGAATGGCGATGGCAGGACCTGTCACACTCAAGGCAGATTGAACCTTTGTCCAATGGTAAGAACCATTATAATTAAACTTAAGAGTATAGTTAGAGCCAAACTGTTTACAACGCTCAGCACATACTGTTTTCAAAACATGTTCTATGATGTATGGTAGAAGCCCAGTTATTAATTTTTTTTCAGGTTTCATATAAACGAAACTTGCGAAGTCACCCCAGAACACATTTATTGTAGCCGTCTCAAGATGACAGGTTTCTGTTGATAAAAAAACAAACACATAATTAAATAAAAGAAAAAGAAAAAAGGACAACAGTAAATGTAATTTTCTTTGACGATGTAACACAATTTTTGCATGTCAAGGCAAAAAATACAAACTCTATTCTTTAGAAATATTTAGAGCTAAAGCACATTGGATCTGCCATAATGAAATTGTAAGTGAAAAATTGACATTCAGCTTTAAAACTTTGCTAATCATCGAGTTTTAACATGGGCCTTACTTACGGAATTAGTGAAAGTAAACTTAAAATTATTAAACGAATCAGTTTCAAGCGAGATAAGTATATTTTGGTTCTGATGCCAAATCTATTTTGAAATGTAACATTTAAATTTTGAAAACGTGTTAGTGGTCAATTATCTCCAAAAAATGCCTTGATGCCTATTGACAAAATTGCATCTAGTAGAGCTCGATATAAGGTTAGACACCAATACTTGAACAGTCGTCATAGGAACAACTTGTTGCAGATACCCTAGCAGATAAAATGACACTTGAAATTCAAAAGAAAGGTTGGCACTATACCATTGTGTCAAAATTTTAGTAAGGACTATATGCAAGTCCACAAAACTGGAATAATTAAAGAGTAGTAGTTATTAGTTTAATTGCCCGATAATGTGAATAGGATTTCTTAAACGTAGCCTAATAAAAAAATTATTAGATCCAAGGGATGATAGTCTATCAGAGCAGTCAGTATGTATTTGTGACTATTGCCAAGGCACTTATTTAGTTTAAATTTTCAAAAAAATTTCGCATGGTTTAAATTGGTGTTGCTAGCTAAATATTTCAACTTTGAGTTTGTCATTTAATTATATCCTAGATAATCGGCAAAAAAATTTCGTTTTCCTCAGGTAATCGCAAAAAGTGCACGGCTTTCTTGATCCTTTCTTTGCATTTCTGAATTAATAAAAATCCATTCCCTTGAGGTTTCGTTTTCTGGCATCTTGGATTTATACCAAGAATAATTTATTTGACTACTTTAACGATGGTACCTCGGATTTCAGATTGCAGATCTGAACCATTTAATCAAGCTGAGGGGTACGTCAAGGAATGGACTGTCACGACTTTCCTTTTAATATTTCTGCTGGCTTTTGATCTCCTACCGGCTTTGTTGTTTGCCATTACTTCCAGTTTGTCTCCTGGTCACAAACTACTTGTTTTCTGTTGGTGTAATAACTTTTTCAGTTAAGGTCTTCGTCTTCAGATACCTCTAGCTTAACCCTCTTTTCCATTAGGCTAGGGGGTTTAGGCCAGTTTGTCAAAAGAACTTCTCTTCATTATTTTAACTAATCACTGTATGGAGGCAGAAGCACAAGAAAATAGAGTATTGGATAATTTTATCTTAAATCGAGAAAAATATACCTGAATGTTTTAAAAACAACATCCATATAGGTTTGGTATTATATTTAATTGTGTTTGTTGTATAAGTTTGCAGATTTTTGTAAGTAGAAACTATAAAGGAAGACAATAAATTATTTGTTGCTTTGTTAATTGTGCCCTCTTGTCATAGAAATTCTGTTAGGGACATCGATTTTTGCATTTTTTCATAGCATGCTTTTTCTTAAAGTAAATATGTCTTTAGTCGATGTCTGTACCTCTAAGTATTCGTCTTATTAATTGAATGTACATTGAGGGTAAGGGATAAAAATATATAAATATGTAGTTTTTTAAAGTTTTCACACAAATCAAAGCATTAGGTGTGTTACATTAAGGGTAAGGGATGAAAATATATAAATATGTAGTTTTTAAAAGTTTTTACACAAATCAAAGCATTAGGTGTGTTACATTGAGGTAAGGGATGAAAATATATAAATATGTAGTTTTTTAAAGTTTTTACACAAATCAAAGCATTAGGTGTGTTACATTGAGGGTAAGGGATGAAAATATATAAATATGTAGTTTTTTAAAGTTTTTAAACAAATCAAAGCATTAGGTGTGTTACATTGAGGGTAAGGGATGAAAATATATAAATATGTAGTTTTTTAAAGTTTTTACACAAATCAAAGCATTAGGTGTGTTACATTGAGGGTAAGGGATGAAAATATATAAATATGTAGTTTTTTAAAGTTTTTACACAAATCAAAGCATTAGGTGTGTTACATTGAGGGTAAGGGATGAAAATATATAAATATGTAGTTTTTTAAAGTTTTTACACAAATCAAAGCATTAGGTGTGTTACATTGAGGGTAAGGGATGAAAATATATAAATATGTAGTTTTTTAAAGTTTTTACACAAATCAAAGCATTAGGTGTGTTACATTGAGGGTAAGGGATGAAAATATATAAATATGTAGTTTTTTAAAGTTTTTACACAAATCAAAGCATTAGGTGTGTTACATTGAGGGTAAGGGATGAAAATATATAAATATGTAGTTTTTTAAAGTTTTTACACAAATCAAAGCATTAGGTGTGTTACATTGAGGGTAAGGGATGAAAATATATAAATATGTAGTTTTTTAAAGTTTTTACACAAATCAAAGCATTAGGTGTGTTACATTGAGGGTAAGGGATGAAAATATATAAATATGTAGTTTTTTAAAGTTTTTACACAAATCAAAGCATTAGGTGTGTTACATTGAGGGTAAGGGATGAAAATATATAAATATGTAGTTTTTTAAAGTTTTTACACAAATCAAAGCATTAGGTGTGTTACATTGAGGGTAAGGGATGAAAATATATAAATATGTAGTTTTTTAAAGTTTTTACACAAATCAAAGCATTAGGTGTGTTACATTGAGGGTAAGGGATGAAAATATATAAATATGTAGTTTTTTAAAGTTTTTACACAAATCAAAGCATTAGGTGTGTTACATTGAGAGTAAGGGATGAAAATATATAAATATGTAGTTTTTTAAAGTTTTCACACAAATCAAAGCATTAGGTGTGTTACATTAAGGGTAAGGGATGAAAATATATAAATATGTAGTTTTTTAAAGTTTTTACACAAATCAAAGCATTAGGTGTGTTACATTGAGGGTAAGGGATGAAAATATATAAATATGTAATTTTTTAAAGTTTTTACACAAATCAAAGCATTAAGTGTGTTTCAATGTCGATTTGAAAAGAGGAAAAAAGGGAAGAAATTTGAAGTAGAATTTTCTACCAGTTTTCTTCTCTCTCAATACGGTTTTCTGCAGAAAAGAATACAATTCTAGAGTAAATAATAGGTTAAAGAGAACAAACATAATACCACAAAATTAAAACATACCACCGAAAACACTGCTACTCCATGGTCCATTTCCTAGGTTGTTTACTGCACAAACATCCACTTTGTAGGTTGTATAAACACCTGCTGCTCTAAAAAGATATGCCTTTTCTTTTACTGTAACAGATCGGTAATAGACTTTTGCTTCTTTCTCTGAAACAATATTTTCTCCAATCGAAGCTTCTCGTAACCTTACGAGGTACCATTTAGGAATACCTTGCCATTTAAGACTACCGAGGGGAACATGGTCCCATTCTACAAGTATAGAATTTGGTCCAAGGAATTTAGATGCTGTAACATTTGAGGGAGGGATTGCAGGGTCTACAAATAAACAAAAAACACAGATAATGTAGTAAACACAATATGTTCTATGTGCGTTTATATATGTGTATGGCGAAAGACAAAGAAATTAACAAAACGTAGTTTAAATATGCCAGTTTCATGTCTTCACAATCGTCAGCTAAACAACAACAACAAAAACGTTTAGCTGACGATTGTGAAAACATGAAACTGGCAGTTTTAAACTACGTTTTGCTAATTTTTTTGTCGTTCGCCATATGATAGCTCTAATATTCTTGTATTATTTAGCACTGTCGATAGCTAATAATTAATTCGATACTAGTATATATATATATATATATATGAAAAGCAAAGCAGAAAAGAGGGTAAAAATGACAAAGAAGTATAATGAAATAAGTTTTTGGTAGAAACCTGTAGTAATAACTATGTTTAAAAGTTAAAGAAAAAAGATTTGTGAGTACATTTTTTTTTCGTAAATTTCGGGGGTTTTGGGAATTTTCATAAAAGTTCATGTTCGCATATTGCAAATATTTGGCGAATTTTTGTACTTCGCAATAGTTCTTCCCACGAAAGTCTCTCCTTTTAAAGTAATAGAAAAGCAAAAGTTACCTTTGTTTTTCAATTTTCATTTCTTGTTTTACGGAAAGGGATTAGTTACCAATTACAAACCCATGGGACCTCTTTATTCCTGGAACAAAAATACTAGAGGGGAGTAGCAAAGGCATAATGTATTTCCTATGTAAAGAATCAAACCACTTCGCGTNAAAAGTTAAAGAAAAAAGATTTGTGAGTACATTTTTTTTTCGTAAATTTCGGGAGTTTTGGGAATTTTCATAAAGGTTCATGTTCGCATATTGCAAATATTTGGCGAATTTTTGTACTTCGCAATAGTTCTTCCCACGAAAGTCTCTCCTTTTAAAGTAATAGAAAAGCAAAAGTTACCTTTGTTTTTCAATTTTCATTTCTTGTTTTACGGAAAGGAATTAGTTACCAATTACAAACCCATGGGACCTCTTTATTCCTGGAACAAAAATACTAGAGGGGAGTAGCAAAGGCATAATGTATTTCCAATGTAAAGAATCAAACCACTTCGCGTAGCTGAGTTTTATCTTATCGATTTGATCAAAGTTTCAACCCAGAATTGCCGATAAATTTACAACATATTCAATTATTTTGTTTAGGACACATAGATTTACTGTTTATAACATTTTTTGTAAAAGTTGTCCAGTCATTTGTGTTTACATCTAAAATGCCCCCGAGAATATATATTCAAACTGCATCCAACTGCTGATACGGTTAATTTTTAGTATGTAGTTTTTATTTGCTTCCTACAATCTAAATATTACAATTTGTAGCCGTGGTAGCATTTTAGAACGCTTAGTATTGCGTGTGCGTGCGTGTCTGTATGTATCTTTTTGTTAGTTTTAGTTTAGTTAGTATTTCATTTAAAGGGCTATGTGAAATCATGAATCTAATCACAATATTAATAGGTCAGATAAAAGCCCAAAATCATTTCAGTGGACTTTGTAATCATTTTATCTTCGTTCAGCAAATAGGCATATGAATTAACAATGTTTGCAAGGGCGTACTTGATATATACACGTTTAAACGATATTTTTATTTAAAAAGGGACAATTGCTCTGTTTGCTTTTATAATAAATTCTGAGTGTATTAACTGTAGGTTTTTAGGAGCAGGTCTTTACCATACGAGCGCACACCCAAAATTTATTGTTGCCGACGCCGAAGGTAGGCCGAAGGCAAAATCTTTTCACATTACTGTGAAATGGTTTTGCGTACAGAATTCGAGAAGAATTAAACCGTTCGAGTTCATTTTTCCGATACCGTGTTTACCCAAGACACAGGGCCACAATTCCCAGTCACTGCCAACAGGGGCATTTAAATCACCAAGAATGATGATGCAATCCTGTCTATCTGTATTAACCTCTGAGTTTAGAGACCAATAAAAATGTTCTTTTTCTTGGTCAGGCCGTTGCATAATAGGGCCATATACATCTACGAGTTTGAGGAATTCGCCTGATTTCAGCTGAAGTCGCAGTTCCATAATCCTCTCTGAGACAGGTTTCAGGTCGAAGGTACCATTTGATAGCCTGTTGCGGACTGCGAACCCAACACTAGCTTCTTTCTTGTTTCCTCTACTCCAGTAAATAGTCTAATCTCTTTCTACAATATTGCCGGTTCGTTCACGTTTCACCTCGCTAAAAGCACATATGTCCATATTTGCTGTTGCAAGTTCTCTGAAAATGATTGCCATTGCTCATTCCGGCTGACATGAGTCGGCACTGTCATTCGTTGTACAAACATTCCAAGCGGCGAGGTTGAGTTGTTGTTTTCTACGATTATACGGATTTCGCATACTTGCCACCACCACCTTATTTTGTGGCGTATCCGTTTCCTCGAATGCAGTAGCATTATCTGTACCATTACTATCAATCACCATAGAATAAACATTTTGTCAGTAAGGCTGCCCGTCAGATGACGACAGTACTTGGGGCAAGAACACTGTCCCTAAGCAGGATATTCCCAGTAAATCAGCGGCAAAGCAAGCTAAGACGGCTGCTAGAAAAACCTGTTGCAAAGTAAGCCAGAAATATCTTCGAGTTGAGCGATAAGTCTGCCAGTGCCAGAAGTGCCGCCGGGTTGACCAACATAACTACTGATGCCGTATCTTTGACGGGGGAGGCTGAGAATGTACTGTCACTTGCCCAAGGTGACCATCCAGACTAGTGGAGGGAAGGAGTCGTCTTACTTCTCCATTCTGAAACGAGTAATCCATACTAAGTTCCAGCCACTTTTCTATCCAAAAACTATTTAATAAATCAATTTAAAGAAAGAGCCGACGAAAGCGATGAAACGTATAGTTACTTCATTCATAATACCATGACAATAGAGTCCTGAAATGGTTGCCTAATTTCCTAGTGAATAGTTGACACAGCATTGAAAGCTATACAACTTAGTAGCAGTCTGAGTCTCGTTCACCATACAGAACATTAAGAAGCTAGATTACAGACCAGAGATTCTGTTCAGGTCGCACTTGAGCCCAGAAGAAAATACATGACTAGACCTAAATTGAAATTGATAACAAAAAACAGATATTTAGATTATAACTGGCATAGATATCTACTCAATATTTGAAAACAAACAATAGAGTTTAAAAAAAGATACAAAGTGTATCTATAAACTTACACCATTCCTTAGTTCGAACAGTGACACTAGCACTCTTGTTGCTTTCACCAATTTGGTTGTAGACAGTTACATATATTTCATAATCAGTATAAACTTTAAGATGCGTTAGTAATAAGTAATTTCTCTTCAAAATTTGAGTTTCATTTATAAAATCTTTTTCCTGGGATTCACGGAAGTAAATGTTGTAGCCTTGAAAAATGCCTTGCAAGAGAGCATTTGGTGTATGGTCCCATGTTACCAATATTGACGTGTGACTATTAGCAACAGCACCAACACCCTCGGGTACCACTAGTGGAACTACAGTTAAAAATAAAGAGAAAGTATTTTTAATAAAAATAACGGCGTACTGCAGATACGTAGCAGACGTAAGGTTATTATCAAAATGTCGAGTGCATGGGAAAAATTGGGGGAAAAATGCAAACCTACATAATTTTGTAGACATCATGCCATTACTCTAATAAAGAAATAAATCCTTAAAGCAGATACAAAATCTTATCAGTTAAACTACATATACTGCAAATATAAAAATGATATAGATGCTTTGGGGGAGAGGGTCTGAATAGAGGTAATGCATTTGTTTACCTCGCACTACATCTAAATTTAGACTTGGTAGGGGTATTGGTAGTCACTCATGCATGAAAATGTACAAGACAGTTACTCTATGACATAAAGTAATGACAAAGAAAGCAATATATATCACAGAGAGCTGCATCTGAAGTAGGTAGAGACCTACATTTACACAGAAGTAAATATCCCCTGTAACAATGAAATCCACGAAAGATTGGGAATTGCACGGTAACCACCACATCTTCCTGTTGTGGAAGGATCGTAGAGTCTAAGAAAGCATCAAATCAGTCGGTTATGACAACCAAAAATACTCCATCTAAAGCCTATGCAGAGTACTGGCAGAAAAAATAATACACTACAGGTAAAAAAGAGATAAACAAATGATACGACGCAGCAGCTCGGGGTCAATTCTAAATAAAGATTCAACAAAAAATTACTTTTACTATGGTTTTTTGTACCATTTACCCTAAAATAATGACTGAGACGTTTATTACCTACCAGTAAATAACAATTTATTTAGTAAAAAGTTAATCCATGCGAAAAAACCGTGAAACAAAAGAGCTCTTACAGTTGGTGCATAATGTTAGGTTGGACTTGCCTTTTTTGTCTAATAGCCATCTGCAAATACTTATTAGTTTGTATAGTACAACTAGCAACAAAATTATGTAAGAAAGCTCTTTGTAGTTCTCTACTACACTAAAAAGGAATGGTTAACATTTTTCTTGTCTAGTAATTGTATTTCAAACGAGTCAAAGATACCGTCACACTGGTATGTCGGTGGTCGGGCTGCATCTGTTGGTGTCCCTTTCCGTGGGTCAAGAAATAAAATTAAACTTTTGCTTGGTTGAAAAAAAACTCCTTTGTAATGAACACAGTTAAAAAGCTGTCTTTAGTGTTTTACTAGTATAATATTCATTACTTCACTTGAATGGCTTCATTTAATATAGAGCAGCATCCAATCAGGCGAAGAGTCGTCTGGTTCATATTCAACTGTAAACTGCAAGCACGTCTTGGTTTGAGTTAATTACTGTCGTCCATATAATAATTTTTATTACAAAGAAGTACAATCTTCTAGCAAAGAAGTCACTCAAACTCACTTTCATATAACCATTTAACTAGTAAGCATGTCTAAACAGCCGGAAGTGTGAAAAAAAGTAGACAAGAGAAAATGCTTTTTCGCTGGCGTAATTAATTTCACATTTGAGTAAAAGTTCACAGTTAAATAGGATATAGATAAACAGATCAATACATACGTTTTGGCTTGGTTTGTATAAACATGGGACTTGATCTATTACTTTGTCTCTGAGCAACTACGGTTAGTTGAACTGAATAATTAGTGTATCCTACAAGGTCTTCAATTTTTGTCGATGTACTTGTTATATTATTTACATATATCTTTTTTCTAAAAAAAAGAACAAACATATTAGATACAAATTATTGATTGATGAAAAAACCTCTTTGTTTATTAATTGGGTTTTTTTTTGTGTTTGGGTATGTTGTTCTCGAACCAATCTTGACTTTTCATCTACATATTAATAAAAAAATTGCCTCTTGAATACATTTTGGGAATGCAAAGAAACTGAGCTATACTTGTATCCTGCTTTCAACACTTTGATTTTCTCATTTTTTATAATTGGAGGTTTTACTTGCATGATTTGCCTTCATAATACTTGACTTAATGTAATGTTAAACTGACGTGCATTCTTTGTACCCATGCCTTAGAAAAATGAACTTTTTACTCTCATAAAAGCATACTTTTTGTTCAAATCATCAATTTTTAAACTACTGTTCTGACTTCATTTCTTGACGTACATCCTCTGCTGACTGAATACAAACGTTTGTCTGTTTTGGACTATATTGATTTAAAATAATTCCAAACTGAACACTCATGACGATCAAATGCATCCTTGCTGTATGCCAGTATTTCTATAAACTAAGAACAATAAAAACCTGTATTTCTTTACTATATTATGCCTGTCTGACATTAAGTGGCTACTTGAAGTGGTGCAACCATCTTTCTTTGGTGTTAAGTGTCATTTTTCATTTTCAATCTCCTACAGGGTGAATTTGGTAAAGACAATAAAAAATGTGTTGGTAGTCAGGAGTTGCCAATAGTAGCTAATAACTACTATTAGGGACGTTTTCAGTTTAGTTTGTGGTGTTACCAAAGTAAGGGTAATGCCGTGACTACCATGCAAAATACAGAGGCACTGGTACAAGGTAATGCGTTCTTTCACATCAAAATACTAAAGCAGAGAAGAAAATAATTAAGTTGCATACTCTTCATATTGCAAAGATTTTAATGCTGCTGCGACATCCCTTCTCCTTCTCTTCTTCCCAGGGTGGAGATCCTCTGCTGCATAAATAGGATAATAGTAAACATAAAATCCTTTTAATTTACTTGTAGTATTTGTTTGAGATGGTGCATTCATTGTAACATCAATCGTGCTTGGAGACGAGGAATCCAGAGTAATACCTATTGGTGGCAACGGCTCTAGAAAACAAAAAACCCCAACAAAATTGCATTTAAATTAAAATTTGTAGTATATTTTAAAAAATATATAAGAGAGAAGCCGTGGCTTAATGGTTAGTGCAGTTGCACAGTAACCAAGGGGTTCCGTGTTCGATTCCCCTAGCGGGTGAGGAGAATTTGGAAATTCACAAAAGGAAAAGCCATTGGTTGGAGACAGGAAGGGCATCCGGCCAAGAAATTCCTCACTGCCAAAACAAAGTCCCTCTGAAGCGCACCACCTGAGCCTCAATTGGTGGTGGAAAATGACGTTAAAACCAACAATAACAACAAATTTAAAAAATACAAAAAAGTGTAATCTAAAATGTTGTTTTGCATGAAACTTAAGTCAATGTACTGGATCGTATGAGTTGTCAAGTCTATTTCCCCTTCGGTGTTTCATCGCTGATTTGAGATATTTCACTAAGAAACACACCCGTCTTGTGACCTGATCGTTGCAGATTGACTATAAATGATTAACATTGGAATGACTATAATCGGGCTTCCGCAGCAGGATGTCACGAACCAGCTAATTTTTTTCGATAGCAACGTCTAACATACCTTGTAAGCTGTTATCTGACCAAGAAACATTTTTCACAAAATTTTCAAATGTTATTTAGTTTTCAAATGTGAGTTAGTCTGTCTGTATACAGGATTTTATGAAATTTTTAAAAAATAACTTCTATTGGAACCTTAATTAAAAAAAACAAGAATCAAAATTAAACAGTCCTCCTGTTTTTATTGAAGTAAAGAATAAGAGATTAAAACTGGAGGGAGATTAACAGATATCTAGAAAACGTTGTACCACAGGAAGTACTCTGTCAATCCAAACATTAAACAAGTGTGAAAAAAAGCTATGATACATTTAGTGAGAAGTTGTTTCAAGATACTAGGTTGTACAGCGTACAACAGTTTATTATGATTTTGATGAAAAAGAGAAAACAGTTTCAAGGTCAATAGATTGCGCGGACGGAAGCTCTTCCGCAGTAATTAAGTAAAAATGGACAAAATTTTCTTTGTATAAAGCTTTCAAATCTCCATAATCTTTTACTTGACAAAACAAAATTTTGGTTATAAGTCAATGACAGACTAAAAAGTATTCTTTTCACTAGAATTTAATAAATGTATACGATTCTCTACTTGTCATTTTTTAATACCAAACAAATACCTCGCATAGAGGTAGCCTTTTTAGAATAAACCAAATGTGAAATCTTAATTGATTAATGTATTTTTGTATAACTATAAATTCCTAGAGTTGAAGGTTGGTGGAAACTTGTTGCGACATGACTGGTATAAACACATTTATATTTTCAATACCAAATGAGATGTGTTACGCCAATTTAAGAAAGATACTTTTTTGTTGCCGCTATTTCATCACTGGAGCTTCACCTATTTTTAAATGGATTTCCTTGGCCTTGCCTGAGATTGTAGTGGGGACTTGGAAAATGTAGTTATAAGATATGAAACCTTAAAAGAAATGCTGGATTACCACAATATTACATAAAATATTCAGGTGATGCAGTTTAGGGTTTTGTCGTTGAGAATAATAAAAAAGTACCGTTTTTAAAATATCCACGAGAAAGGAGGCAATTAAAACAAGGATCTACTTGTCCAGATCACCTGGAGATACTCAAATTACTTGTTTTGTTTGAGTAAAAAAATCGTGAAAGGTGAAAAAGTTTTGAGGAAGAACTATTCAAGGACTAAAAGGTATTAAACCTCCATGGGTCTGATTAGGAAGATGTACGTTTATACCTTATAGTATCTTATATTACAAATCTCAGATATGCAGACGACACAACTCTGATGGCAGAAACCGAAGAAGAATTGAAGAGGTTGATTATTTGCAACAAGAAAGATAACGAACATGCAGGATTAAAGCTGAATCAAGAAAATCAAGATAACGACAAACCAAGGCATCGCTGAAATCAAACTGGATGATGGAGAAAGAATAGAGGAGGTAGTAGATTACTTCGAGTTCCTCGAATTGCGAATTGATGCAAAATGGAACTGCCAAAGTGAAATTCGAAAAAGGCTCGCTCTGGGAAGAAAGGCGGTGGACAGTCTACCGCGATTATAAAAAGACAATAATGTGACTCTGAACACGAAGTAGATGTTAATGAGAACCCTCGTGTTCCCCATAGTCATCTATGCCTGAAAGTCATGGACTCCACTTAAAAGTGACCTGAAGAGGGTTGATAGCTTCAAGATGTGGTACTAGAGGCGTATGTTTGGGTACCCTGGTCTGCCAGGCGAATCAATAAATCCATCTTGGAGGAAGTTAAACTAGCAATACCCTTGCAAGCCTTGATCCTTCGACAGAATTATTGTATTTTTGCCATGTTATGAGGACAGACAATGAAAGCATGGGAAAGAGAATTATGTTAGGCGTTTGCGAAGGCAAAAGAAGAAGAGGAAAACCTTGCAGCAGATGGTTGGGCGGAATCACAGCATCCACAGGGCAGACTCTAGAACAGCTGAATGGGATTACCTGAGATCGAAATGGCTGGAGACGTGTCATCATGGAGGTCTCCAGAAGTCGAACACGACTTTATGGAACAAGGTAGGTTCAAGGTAGTTTCTTCTCCTTTTAAAGTCTATCAAGGTATTATTAAAAATAGTGGAGTTTTTGCTTAGCTTGAAGGTTATATTTTGGACTCCTTAATAGCTATAGGGAACAAAGAAATTTACTCTTTTATTCTTCGATCTTATTTAAATTGAAAAAACTCAAAGTTTAGAGTTGCTACATTGTGTCTTTAACTGTTTGAACCAACTCTCTCTGTTCAAGTTCTGCATTGTTGTGGCTTACTCTAATTACAAGATGGGAAGTTTTCCTTGCATTACTAATATATATATATAGAGAGAGACACCCCCTCACATACACACCCACCCCTGGTGTGTGTGTATGTGGGGGTAACACAATGCCTTTAATATGTTAAATTCTTTCTTTCAGTGGGCCTACGTTTAAATTGATTTTCAGATTAATCATGTGAAGGCTCTTTGTGAAACAAACAAACAAAAGAAAACACAAAGAAATTTTTGGTTTGTTTGAAGTTTTCTTGTTACGTGTCCGAACCTTTAGGGGGTTGATGCCCACCAGTACTATGAATTACACTACTAAAAGTATATTACATTTTATGGGGGAAAGTTGTGCTGTACTTACGGTCCTCCATTGTGTTAAATTTCTGAGTTATGCAGAAACTTCCAATTCCTTTTTTATTTCTTGCAGCAACTTGAACTTTGTATTTGCTGTAAACGAGGAGACCTTTGATAGTGTATGTCGTATTTAGATCAAGATATTGGGACATTGTCCAATTTTCTGTATCACCTTTCCATCTAACTACGTATCCAAGTGGTACACCATTCCAGCCTTGCTTCATTGCATTCCAACCTACCTTTATTGTACTTCTAGTGTGATTTACAAAAGACAAATTTTGTGGAGCTTTTCCTGGTACTGTAAAAAAGGAAATAGGTGCAACATTGATGAATAAAAAATAAGGTAAACAAAGGATGTTGGTAACAATTTTTGGTCCTAAAACGCCAAGCGCCTCTCATTGTTGATAGGTTTAATTCCCTGTTAATACCTGTAACACTGCACATCATAATCTTTGATTCACAGCTTTTTACAAACAGGACTCATGTTTTCAGAACCCATCTGGTTGATTGTTTAAGGGTGTTGGGCTTCTCTTCTACCCAGTAGGTATCAATAAAGCAGATAAGTGTATACATATGTATATAGTATATATATATGTATATATATGTATATAGTATATATATATGTATATATATGTATATATATGTATATATATGTATATAGCAGATAAGCAAAAAGTGTATTAGGATTTAAGCATTACAGAACGTTGATAAAATAAAAGTCATCCAAAGTGAGATGATTGGTGCATGGAAAAGAGCACAAAGTTATTGGTAGTTTTATGAAAAATTGCATCAGCATGGGTACTAATTCAATGTTATTGCTAGAGGTAAGGCATTAGCTACGCTCTTGTTCTGGAGAAACATCCATGAAAATGGTTAGAAACTCGAATATCTAAATTGTCAGTTATTGATATTTAACACTCACAAATAAGAAACAAATAATCTTGGNATCTATATATGTATATAGTATATATCTATATATGTATATAGTATATATCTATATATGTATATATATGTATATAGTATATATATATGTATATATATGTATATATATGTATATAGCAGATAAGCAAAAAGTGTATTAGGATTTAAGCATTACAGAACGTTGATAAAATAAAAGCCATCCAAAGTGAGATGATTGGTGCATGGAAAAGAGCACAAAGTTATTGGTAGTTTTATGAAAAATTGCATCAGCATGGGTACTAATTCAATGTTATTGCTAGAGGTAAGGCATTAGCTACGCTCTTGTTCTGGAGAAACATCCATGAAAATGGTTAGAAACTCGAATATCTAAATTGTCAGTTATTGATATTTAACACTCACAAATAAGAAACAAATAATCTTGGAAAGGAAAGCATGAAGTAATCTTTTATCAAGGTAAAGTCTAGAAAAACTTTAAGAGACTGATGGCCACACGTTACGCAAGAAACTAATTCATTAAAAATATATTAATAAACAGTGGATAATAAACAGTATAATAAACTAATAAATAAATGCTTTATTAAATAATGAAATAATTACTGATATAAATAAAAATACCTACTGAAATTATAGTTTAATTAATTGATAAAATAACTAAGAAACAAATTGACTAGACACAACTTATAAAATAACTGAGAATAGAACTAATATTATAAACTAAAAATAAATTTTAAGCAAATGCAAAATAATCAGCTAAGAATAGCAATAATTAAAGATATACTCATGTGAATAATGGTAGTCAAATAAGCGTCGTATAAAATTAAATTAAAATAATGAAGTAAGTAGGTAAAATACATACTGTGTTCATCAGTTCTACTGTAAGCTTTTTCTCCTTTGATTCCTTCACCTTTTCTTGTATAACTGGTTAATTGAAAGCTGTAATTTGTATAGTAGTTTAAATCCGTGATCATAGGAAAATTGTATTTGAGTTTTATTCCAATCTTTTTAAAAAGAGAGCCATTTGAGGCATGGTAAACATAAATATTATGCCCCAAGGGTGTTCCCTTGTAATCATTTTCATCAGGTTCTAATATTGTTAATCCTATTGATGTTGAATTGATCACTTTGGTTGTTATAACTTTGGGAGCAGCAATTGGCACTGAAATAAAAGCAAAAGCAATATTAATCTCAACAATAACTTTTTCACACATTTATTACAATGCATACCATAGAACAATTATATTTTCTGCAGAAAAGCTGTAATCTTGATGTTATAAAAATCTCTATTATTCTCTTTATTTTCATTATTAAATGTTAAAGCAATTTTGAGGAAAAGAAGATCGATCTGATGGACAAGTAAAGTACTAGCATTTGTAATGTTTCAGCAAAAGTTACATTGAGAATATTGCACGACGTCGATGTTCCTCCTTAGACTGTTAAAATTCTTTCTTATCTATTTGGAGATGATAATAATTAACACAAAATGTCAATAATACGAAGTATTCTGAATCCCTCTATTTTCCTCGGAAATTTATATATATATGGAAGCACAATAAGGAAGAAACGACCAACACTCAAACTCTGCAATGTTTTTGAATACGTATGAATATATATACATATGTACAAAAATGTTAACGATTTTTAATATCTGGGTACACCATTACCAAGTATTAAACAAATACACGCGATAAACATGTGATGATATGAACATAATCTTGGCTAATAATAGACAATATTTTAACTCTTCCTATTACAATTATACCATTTAATTTATCTTCCTGTCTGATAAATATAGTAAGCATCAAATTTACCAATAATCGACGATTTGCTGAAAAGGGAAAAACGCTGATACTTCGTTAGTATTTTTTGTCAAAAAAAGGATTGCACTGCATTTTTTTATTCAAAACAAAACTAGAAAGCTGATTACTTCTGCCTCGTCATGAAAGAGCGTTGTGTTATATCTTGTGGTCTGCTCGCAGTATCGAAAGTCTCTGTTGTTACTTTGTTCTACAAAAAGAACAAAAAGCTTTCTTTCGACCTTCAGTAAACAAAGAGGATTGATTCTCTAAGTAATGGAGATGGGTGCGGTTAATCTAAGTGTTAACTTGTGTTGTGTGGAAAATAAGCCTTGTACTAACCCTTATCTTTTTTTACAAGATTAATGTTTGTATCATCTCTCCGGTTGCAAACTGATATTTTTCCTTTTCTCTTTTGTATTCAAAGGCTCTTTGTTTCTCTGGTAACTAACACTCCCCACTCCTTTTGTAGTTAGTTGTATTCATTAGCTCCCAAGCGAGTTGCTGCTAATCTTTGCCAGTGTAACCTGCATCCATTGAACAATTCTTCGCCATTCTCTCTGAATCTGAGTCGATGGATGGTTACCATTGTCTTCCCCTACCGGTGCTGACCAAAGTAAGTAACCTATTGGATGTGAGTTTCGAGCAATCCTGTTACATGTTAGCTCATCCTTGAAGAAATAGGCTCTTTCTACCAGGTGCAATAAATTTCTGAAGCGTTTACGTACTTGGTATGACGTCTAGCTATTTTGTTCTGAAATCCCTGCTTTTAGCACCTTCCATATAATAGTACTGCTTGATGATCTATTTGATGACGTGGGGGACACCACAATCCGAAAGCTGAAAAGTATCCAGGACATAGGAGACTTCTATCAAAAGTTTAGATTGCTGTCAGGACATGGAGAAACAGAACGGATCGATGATACAGCCGGCAAAGATTCTGCGGGTTAGAAGCACTTTGCTAGAAAAGTTTGAAAAATCTCTCATTTTGCCTCACAGGTTTGCGTTATCTCGGGTATCAAATGCTAGCTATGAAGAACAGCCATTTCAGGGCAAATTTCCATGGGCTGATAATTATTGTTGGTAAAACAATTGCTTTAATGCTAAAAGATATTTGATAAAAAATGAATCTTTAGTAAATCCCAATTTTGTTAATTTTCCCAAACAGTTCTCTTTCCTACGAATGCCAGAATCTGCACTAATGGGGAATTTGAGCAATGTTATACGTTTAAGCAGAGCAATTCGGGCACATTGTTGATCAATGGTTATTTGATTGAGATTTAAAAGAGATTTAGTTTCTTTGCAACACAAATTTATTCATTTCTCTTGGTTCGCAAGGTATATGTCCCTCTTCTCATGAGGTTTTGAATTTGATGGCTCTATTTCAATTTGAAAATCCCTCCACCCTGAATGCACTTTCCGAAAGGAACTGTTCTACATTTACAACCTTTTTCTGGACATCTATCGAAGATACACGATACAGAGACTTTTTGGGTGCTTATTACATTGAAACTACGGAAAGACTATGAAACCTCGTTTATTGAACCTAAATCCATCCAACGCATAACTGGGTGGCTGAAATGAGGTGGCCACAAAAATATCCAAGGTCTGTCAAAAATGGACATGTTAGTATTAAACTGGTGCTGTTCGTAGTTGCTATTTTGATTTTCCAGTGAGAAGAACTGTACAGTATTTTAAATTTTTGTCCCAAAATGTGTGGGCCTAAAGTGGTTGTTGAAAGGGAGGAGTACCCTTCCCCCTCAGCACCTAAGCCTAACCTTTTTACGTTTTCTCAGTCTTTGTCTTCGTCCTCTTCTTTTTTTTAATTCTGTTTCATTAGAAGTACCCTTTGCATCAGGGATATGCTGCTTGAATCTCCACATTGTTCGAATCTTCCTTTTCCAAGTCTGACTCACGTCTGCTTAAGAATCTGACTAATTACTTGATACAAGGTCCTTTAGTTACAGTGTGGTGGAGATATGGCTAAGAATTTTAAACGACCTAAAGAAAAAGCGTTTTAAAAATTGCAATCTTGGGTTTAAAAATCTTTGTTGATCAGACTTCAAGATATTTTTCTTTGTTATCACTTCTACGTGACCTGTGCTCAACCAAAAAACTGATAATTTTCATGTGAAAGAAAACCAAACGGTAAGACTAAAAACATTCAAAGACACTAAGTTAGTGAATAGAAAATATTATTCTTACCGTCTTCGTCAGTCATGACTTGTACTATAACTGACTTCTTCCCATCCCCTTTTCTTGTTGCTGCAGCCACTTGAACCTGATACATGTAGTATTTTTTTAACTCTGTAAACGAGGCCTCTGTTTGAGGAACCGCAATACTAAAGTATTGTGTCATTCTTCCAGTTATACTATCTATCAGGTACACACTGTACGACTTTGGTACTCCTACCCAGTCAACATTTGGAAGAGCGTCCCATTGAACTAAGAGGGATGTTGCGCTTGTATTTTTAGCCCTAACATTTGGTGGTGGTAGTCTAGGTACTATGAAAAAAGAAAAGAAGTAGGGAAAAAAGTAATATATGTATACTTTTGGTTTAGCTGACGATTGTGAAAACATGAAACTGACAGTTCTACACTAAGTTTTGTTGATTTTTTTG
>RDPX01000012.1:5003597-5017752 GCA_003991215.1 Morbakka virulenta
TGTGCCAAGAGTTACAATCCAGTCTTGGATGGAGCGCTTACCTGAGCTAACATCAGGCTATCAACTTAAGGACATATGGAACATGGATGAGTCGGGGTTGTTCTTTAAAGCATTACCAGAAAAGGGACTGATACAAAAAACAAGAGCTTGTAAAGGGAAAAAAAAAATCCAAAATACGTTTGACTGTAGCTTTTTTTGTTGCAGCTGATGGCTCATTTGTATCAGAGCCGATTGTAATTTGGAAGAGCAAGTCACCAAGGTGCTTCAAAAATCTAAAAGACAAACTTAGACCATGCAATGTTCATTATTACGCTAACAAGAAGGCCTGGATGACAACAGAGCTGATAGAAAGCAATTTTAACTCGCCTTGATCGAAAAGTGCAATACGAAAATAGAAAAGTGCTCTTGTTTCTTGATTATGCTCCCTCCCATCCAGACACATTGCAAAGTAAACTGCTCAATATCAAGTTGATTTTTTTACCAAAATGTACAGCATCTCGTCTACAGCCTTTAGATGCAGGGATAATTAGATCATTTAAGTCTAAGTACAGAAAGATTTTGGTAAAGTACGTCATTGCCCGTGTAGATGAAGGAAAGAAGGCGTCAGAAATCATCCAAGATGTCAACATTCTAAAAGCTCTTCACTGGTTGCAATTGGCTTGGAAACATGTTTCTAAAGATACCATTCAACACTTTAATTTTCTGTGTTGTACAGTAAGTCAACGAGAAGAAATAAATAAATAAATACATACATACATACACACACGCACACACACACACACACACACACATATATATATATATATATATATATATATATAGTTAGGAGCGTAAAACGTGAAGGAGAGTGGGGTCCCTGCTAGCCTAGTGTGAAACAGGGTAGACTAGCCTCTAGGGGCGAAAAGCTAAATTAAGTAGCCTGTCTATGACCCACCCCACAAACAAGCCAACTTCACCTCCTCATGGTATGCCTTGGAAATCGTTCCCTCGCGGATTCCAGCTAGCGAGACAATGGATAGGTGTGTCTGTCAAAAATCTGGCACCGGAGGAGTAGCTCTCTGTGAGGTACAGTGTACAGGGCCCACCGATGTGTCGATATCCTTCACCCCACCAATTGCTACATTACTGAATTGTGAGTAGGTCAATATATTAAAGGCTAGTCTCATCGCTTATAACTGGTGGTTGATGTTAGGAAAGGTTTCCTGCCGGAAAACACGTACCGAAACCAAAAGCGAATAAATCAAAATCAAAACCAAACGATACCGTATCGCTCGGGGTCATGGTTAACAACGATCCCAGTACTGTGGGTCGCCAGCGTGGTACTGGAAATTGTGATGGTGGTGGAAATAGACGTAAGAGAGATAGAGAGGGAGGAGCTCGGTTAAGGAAGAAGCAAGCTAGGAAGAGAGAACAGTTGAAGGAAGTGAACATGAAAGTAGGCACTCTTAATTTCGGCAGCATGATCGGAAGACCAGGAGAAGCAGTGGATCTTGTGCAAAGAAGGAGCACCAATATTTTATGTGTCCAGAAAACTAAATGGAGGAATTGCTGACGGTTACAAGCTGTATTACTACAGAGCGGGAAACAGGAGAAATTGAGTTGGTATCATCCTAGAAAGAAGCCTAGATAGAAGCGTAATCGAAGTGAACCAAGTTATTGACAGAGTAATGTGGATGAGACTTGGATTAAATGGCTTGCAGACCAACATCACATGTGCTTATGGGCCACAAGAGGGATGTGATGATACCTTGAAAGAGGAGTTCTGGAAAAAGATTGATTGCGCCATGACAAGAGTATCGGGGGAGGAAAGACCTGAATGGACATGTTGGGGAAGAGAACACTGGAGATGATGATGTTTTGGTGAGGTGTGCCTGGGGGACAAGGAATGAAGGAGGAGTAAAATAGAGTTTGAAATAAACTGCGTGTTGGCTATTGCCAACACATACTTCATGAAAACTAAGGAGCAAAGAATCACTTATCACAGCGGAAAAAACAAGACTCAGATCAACTACGTCCTTTGCAGGAGGCGACATCTTAAGGAAGTAATAGACTGCAAAGAAGTAGCTGGGGAGTTGTGCTTCAAGTCAGTATCAATCCGTTGTCTGTAGGGTAAAGTTTAATGTCAGAGCAAGGAGGACAAAGAGAACGGAACGAAAGATCAGATTGTGGAAGCTGAAAGAACAAAATTGCAGACATAAGTTTGTCTTACAAGTGAAAAAGAAACTTGGTGAATTGTTCTAGGTTGATTGGGATATTTTGTCTGGATCAATTAAGTCGGTAGCTAAGAAAATACTCGTTAAAACTTAGGGTAGAGGAAAATCAAACAAGGATACGTGGTGGAAACTGAAGTAAAAACTGAAAGAATATACTATGGATTTTGACTAGAAGACTACAAAGGTTGATTGAAAAGAGGTAGCTGTGTTGAACTAAAGAGTTTGATTAAAAGGTTACGTAATTTCATTAAGGCAACAAACCTTTAGGAATATAAATACCATGGAGGTAAGGAAAAGAAAAGGGGTTTCCAAGGGTAGCTGTGCACAAGAAAAGTCTTATTGCGCAAAATAGGTAAAGCTTCATTGAAGCAGGAAAATGGAATCAGTAAAAACAGATAAAAGATGCTGGCTGCAACGGCAGTGGAAGTTTGCAGGCGAATGTAGACAAATGGCAAAGGAATTGAAAACATATTTTACTCAAGTGAAGAGTTGATAAAATACCCACCATGTTCATCAGTTCTGGTTAAGACTGAGATATTTGGACCATGGGGGCCCTCTCCAGCACTGTTTGTGATCGAAATTTGTAGCTTGTAAGCTGTGTATGGTTGTAAATCGCAGATTTCTTTAGGTTGCTTGAGATTGATAACATTTTTTGTAACATTCCCCATCGTATCGTCTAGATAAACGTTATATTCCTTTACTATTCCGAGTGCAGATGTGATAGGCACTTCATCCCAAGCCAACTGCAAACAAAATTCTGTTTTGTTAACTACTTCAAAGTTTGCTGGGAATGCAACGGGAACTGAAGAATAAAGAAATAAATGAAGAATAGCATAATAACAAAAATTACGTTCTTACGTCAACATAAAATTTAAAAAAATTAATTTAGTCAACACTGGGTAAGAAAACTTTGATGATATTAACCAATAAAGGTTTAATTGAGTAGGCACCATAAATAATAAGCAGAATCAACAGTTCTTGTTTAAAAATTTAATAATCCATTTGTTCTTTCCTTGTGTTTTATTGTAACCTTAGTAACAATTTGCTTTTTTTTTACGGTCATACACTGAAGCTATGATGTAATCATTTACATCGTGCGTTAAGCAGATGTCTTGGCGGTCTTTAAAACAACTGTTGTTTGTAAAATTACTGGTAGCTTGAGCTTGGTCTTTATTAATACTGTTGCCTTCATTGCTTAACGATTACTTAAAATGCAATATTTCTATTAAGACTTTCTAAAGTTCCATTGTCAGTCTCCCCGTAATTAAGTCAAAATAGGGAAAGGCCTAGTCAGCAAAAGTGGCCTGTTGAGAGTGAGAGTTTTCTACTTACCACTGGTGCTTTTTGGCACTATCAAAAAAGCTTAAATATTTTGCTTAAAACACCCAGTTAAGTAATAAGATCATTAATTCACCAAGAATGATAGTAAAGTCGGTGACATTTTACGTCAAGCTGCAACAGTTATCTAATCATATAACGTAAAAATAAGGATGAATGTGTCAGCAGATCAAGTTGACCTCTTCCCATTACCACCTTGATCAAGTGCTCCATTATCTTAGGACTAAACTAACACCCCAACCACATGATGAAGGAGCTCTATTTCTTTCCGGAATGCTTTTTTGTAAAACAGCATTTATTTGTTTTGCTTGTTCGTTTATCTAGCAAACATAGCTCTTTATGAATACAAAAACAAATATCGATGCTGGCACTAATGCTGTTGTTGGTAATAACACAAGAGAGAACTCAACTTTTTTCGATTCTGATCCTCTGGGTATACAGCAAGAATACTACCAATATCCAAACCTGGTCGGTATAAGAATTTTAGTTCATTTTACTTTAGATAATAGTACTTTAAATGTAATATTATAAATTCCGACAAAAGACAAGAAGGCTGAAAATCCTAAAGATTGTCAAAATGAAAATCATTATAACATTTTTGATGATCGCATTAGTTCGATCTGGTGTTGTAATTTTGTAACAGCAAAAGAATAAAGCTCAGACAACTAAAGTTTTAGTTTTAGTTTTAGTTTTAAATTTACTCATTGGAGAGTAAATTGGAACCCTTCTAACAAAATACTCATTTGTTTATCATGGTGACAATTATGCTACTTATCAATAATCTTGCTATTTATGTCAGTAGTCATCAAAACATGTCTGTGTGACAATAAAAAAAAGGAAAAAGAGATGACTGGTTATAGTGATAAATAAAAATAACATTAATAGTACTAATACCATTCCTTCGAATCCAGCACAGTGCTAACATACTTTTCATATTCCAAATATAATATAATATAATATAATATAATATAATATAATATAATATAATATAATATAATATAATATAATATAATATAATATAATATAATATAATATAATATAATATAATATAATATAATATAATATAATATAATATAATATAATATAATATAATATAATATAATATAATATAATATAATATAATATAATATAATATAATATAATATAATATAATATAATATAATATAATATAATATAATATAATATAATATAATATAATATAATATAATATAATATAATATAATATAATATAATATAATATAATATAATATAATATAATATAATATAATATAATATAATATAATATAATATAATATAATATAATATAATATAATATAATATAATATAATATAATATAATATAATATAATATAATATAATATAATATAATATAATATAATATAATATAATATAATATAATATAATATAATATAATATAATATAATATAATATAATATAATATAATATAATATAATATAATATAATATAATATAATATAATATAATATAATATAATATAATATAATATAATATAATATAATATAATATAATATAATATAATATAATATAATATAATATAATATAATATAATATAATATAATATAATATAATATAATTAAGATTGCTATTACTTACTGCCTTCACCCGTGCGCACATAAGTTTTGCTGCTAAAATTTCCAGGTATATTTTCCTTATTAGCTCTTACTTTGATACTGTACAACTGATATGCGTTTAAACCGGAGACATCCAACGTAGTACACACGGAACAAGTGGATTTCAATATCCTTGATGCTGTTAAAGAATTTGTTGTGTTTTTCTTGAGAAGGATTTCGTAGTTTGATATATTTCCACCATCCGAAGTAGGAGGGGACCATGTTATTTGCAAGGTAGTAGAGTTCAATGCTACCCCAATTACATTAGCTGGGGGTCCAACTGAATAGAGAAAATGCAAAATATCTTTAAATACTCTAAGCGTAAGAGTTTATCCATCTATCTATCCATCTATCTATTCAAATATTTACCTTTTTCAAAAACTCCTAAATTTAATTCCTCTTAAATTTTTACGCCTTAATTTATGATTTCTTGATAACTGTACTCCTATTGCTAATTTACAATTAAATAACGAGGGGCCTTACAAGAATCACAAGAAAAATGTGTAAAAATAAAATATTTATTATCTGTTCTCTCTATTCGCTTTTTCTCTTGCACGAAGTTGCTTCAAAATGTATTTTCCATGATCTCATATCCCCAGGTCCATAACTATGCCACTTTGTTCAAAATAGTGAGTTTCTGGGGTTTTTTATAGTAATACATGTATGATCGAGTTCAGAGCCCTTTTTAACTTGATAGGTCCAAATCTTGCTACAACTCTTTAACTTTTGTCTCATCGACGAAATGTGACATGTCTTGGTCTATTCTAAAGTTATTATTACGGGAAGTGTTTTGATGGCCTTCCCGCTTTGGTACCACCTCAATTTGCTGCATCTCGTTTGACTTGTTCCTCTCAGTTGTTGTCCCTCGTTGTAATAAATCTTTCTGTGACTGTAGGTTTTTTCCTCTGACTGCAAGATTGTGAAACTCTTTGAATTCTGGGTGCTCTCCTACATCATGTAACTTGAATGTTTTATCTTTTGGCCTAACTTTCTGTTTTTTTCTTGGTTGTTTTGTTCCCTTTTTTCCTGTCATTTCTTTATGGGTCCATACACTTAGTAGCATTATGGCTTGTATGGTTCTTTCTCAAAAAAAGGAGACAGCAACTCAATAATCATCCGTTAAAAACCATTCAAGCAAGATGTACAGGCAAATAAAAATACAATAACTTTGACTGTACTTCATCAGGCAATCCTGTCTTCATTAAATCACAATAAAGATATGTTACTTTTAAACAGCAAAGTCAACCAATACAAAACGCATGCTTTCACTATATTACAGGATTTAAGAAATTCTGTTGCTTCATGAGGTTGTTCGATCAAATGTATTATCTTGTATAACAATCAATAATTGCGCAAACTTAACCATTTAGCCTGCCAGTATCCTTCGAATGTCTTTCACAGGTTTTGAAGAAATATCAAAATTTAATTGAAAAACAAATCTTACATTCACAGGTGTCCTTGCAAGGTACACTTTCATTAGTACCAAAGCTGTCTCCTTCGTTGAATGCCTTGGAACAATTCCTAAAACGATAGCGTCGTTGATCCTGTGGGCATGATTCCCAGCAATGACTCCAAGGCTGCCATGGTTTACAAGATGCATCCACTGCACTTGGAACTGAAAAACAAAAATATGTATTACTTTGGTAAATCAACAGAAAATATAAAGAAGTAAAATGTGATTTTTCACACAAATTTGCAATTACTTTTAACAAGTAGGCTTTTTTTCTAATACTTATTATATCGGTACTTGTAGCAGTATCGCTCACACGCGCATGTGTGTGTTTCTATGCGTGTGAAATAAATATGATAAACCTCGGAGGCTGAAAGTTGGTCATCAGGGTTATTTGGTCTGGGACGTAATTTGGAAATGGCTTCCAAAGGCACTTCAGATTATAAGAATAACATATTGAAATGGAAGAATGGGCACAGTCGTTGGTAAGTCACATCTATTTCTAAATTATTTGCCAGCTCAAATGGAAGAATGAGAAAGGTAATTTTAAGTCCGCCTACAGTTGATGTCTTGCGTGGGAGTCTGGATTGTATTGTGTTGCAATGAATACGGTCTATTTTGGTGTAAGATATTTATCACGTCATAAACTTTTTTTGAGCTATGTTTGAGAGATACTACAACGCAAGGTTACTGAAGTAATAACGCATAGCTATTTTGTACTTTGATAGTGCGGATGTGATGGGTGATAGGGACCGGGTTTTTTGCGAAGTGGCGCCATACCAATCCTGTGTTGTATTTCCTTTCTAAAGTGCTGGAAGCCACATTTCTGTAGAAGTGTAAGGTAAGCTGTTGATGTCCTTGTTGTGTTGTAGGGAATGGATGGTTTCTTTATTTTTCTTGTTGTAGTATTTATTTCCCTGTCGAGAATCTTTTTATTTTCCCCGCTCAAAGGGGTGACCTTTTGTCAAGCAGTGCTCTGCTATTTCATGACTCTTTCTATACGCCTTACCTTTATGAGCATGTCTTTTATGGGTTTTTTTTCTCTCTGATCCAAGGAACGCTTTGATTCTTTAATGCAGAGGGCAGGATAGTTTTCAAAATGTAGTTTGTAAACTGCATTGTGTCTTTCTATAATTGGAACTAGATCCTTTGGCTTTAAAATGATCATCCCAAGGGTGGATGTTGTAAAAAATGAACACTTGATATTATGCTGTCAGAAAGTACGCCTCAGCTACTCACTGATGTACTTGACAGAAGGTAGACTTATTTGTTTTGCAGGTTCTTTTTCATCTTCATGATTGCGCCTGCTAGTTTCCCGTAATGCTATTTGAATATCTTTAGTATCATATCCATTGGATAACAGAACCTTTTGAAAGTGTTTTTCCTCCTCTCCTCTTCCAAACAGAGTAGTGATAACACTACGACTAGCTGGAACCGGATGGTATGATGTGTCATTAAGGTACTGGTCTCTGTGAGTTGGTTTCCTGTAGATAGTAACAGAAACGGCTCAGTCTTCTTGTCTCTTGGATGTTGTGAAAAATGACATTCATATTGTTGCAATCATATTTCTGGTCAGTTAACTCTTCTGAAATCAGAACAAAGTTCTGGTGAAGGAAACTGAATTTTTGGAAACTTTGGATCAGTACTTGATTTCTAAAATCGTTTGTAGATATGATTTTTTGTTTGTCTGAGGGTAAGTCGCTGTACAAGCTACCCCTACTGAAATAGAAACCACGCCTAGCAATTTCCAATGTCACTCTGGACAATTTGACTTTAAATAAATTACTTGGAGTATTCTTCTCATGATCAACTATTTCAAAGTAATTGTTAAATATATCACAGTTTAATTCTTTATTAATGCATTTTTACCATGATAACACATTCACATTGTTCATCAAATGGCTTATGGCAAAATTGGATAGCATTTTGCTCGAGATTTTGGTTTCCGTCTGAGACTGCAAAACACCTGTTTTTACCTATGTTTCCCAATGATACTAACTTGTTTACTAGGATAGCATGACCAATCATTTCGAATGCTTTCAAAGGATACAGATATATGGTACCACATAACTTTCCCAAGTCAATTTGTTGCCGGATTTTGCCACACAGTAGCGTTGCAACCATCTTGGTCAAGTGATTTCGGCCAAAACCGTATTGCCGGTCGGTTGTGAGATTTTCTCTCTCTCTAAACTGTCCACAAGGCTCTTGTGAAAAGACTTTTCCAGAATGTTTAATAAAACAAGTAATATTTATATCAGACAATAGTTCTCTGAATTTGGAGTTTCACCAGACATGTATATTGGCCTCACTTTGGCATTTTCTCATATTGACTGTGCAGTCGCTGTGTTTATCAACAGGTTCATAATGTGACAGGAAATATATTCAGTACTATCCTTGAGGTAAAACTAGTGAAAGCCCTGATATGGCCCGTATTAATATATGGCTGTGAAGGATGGACAATCAGGAAGACGGAAGAAAAAAAAATTAATGCGACTGAAACGTGGATATATCGCAGAATTCTAAGAATCCCGTGGACACAGCGGCGCACAAATGAAAGTGTTCTTCAACAGCTGGGAGTAAAGAGAGAGCTTTTCGTAAGAATAGTAGAAAGAAAACTCGCCTTTTTTGGACACCAAATGAGGCATCCAAACTTGGGTCTGTTCCACAACATACTACACCATCAGCCTACAAAAAGGAAACGAGGAAGACCACGAACAAGCTGGAAGTCAAATATAGGATCGTGGCTGAACACTGATCTAACAACAGCAGGCAGAAAGGCAACGGATAGAGATAAGTTTAGATCGTGGTGTAAAAGGGCTCGTAAACTTCACTCTGAAGGATGAGGAAACGACGACGACTTTCCTTGAGCACCCCAGGAGGCAGATTGTCAATGCCTTTAGCTCTTTGACATTTTAAAGATTTAATTTTTTTCTCGATGAATACTTTTGACACATACCTCATATGGAATGTATTAACCGTGCGTACTGGTGTGAGGGCCGTCATTGTGTCGAGACATGAACAAATTCTTACTTGCGAACTATGAATCTTAAGGCTGATTTTAGGTTGCAATTTGCCTGTGGGAAGTTTGTCAATTTAATAAATATTTGTAATGTTCTTGGAGTGTTTTCCGTATTTAGCTGATGAGTGCAAGAACATGAAAGTCAATGTCCTAAATAAAAGTATGATTTCTTTTTGTTTTATTACTTTATATCTAGGTTTGGATTCAATTTCATTGATTACTTTTTATGGTAATGATTTACTCTCAATAACTATATGAATGTATAAACATATATGCATATTTTTGTATTTGTATTTCGTTTAATGTGTGTGAACATGCATGTAATCATTGTTTTATACAAATAGGGGAAATATAAAGATCTCACTTCCTTGTATACGTACTGAGTATAGTATATTTGTAAGGAAGAGAATTAAAATAGTAATCTTCTACAGTTAAAATCTGAATACCTAAAACAACACAGTCATTGAGTTCCTTTCCTCCAAATAACGCACCACAAGACAATTGGCTGGATCTTATCTTTAACCCTGCTCCCATCACTGCGTCACATGTAGCACAGTTGTTTTCATTATTCATTGCAATTCCCATCCTAACCCTTTCCATAATCGGTAGTATTCCACCAATGTTACAATTCGGCAAATATTTTCTTTCTAATTCAAAGGAAAATCAAAGGAGTGTGTCAGTATTTTTGTATTTTTCACCTTTAAATTAAATACTCTAGAAATCGAGACATTTTGGCTTGACAGCACTTACTTCAAGCGTAAACTGTTGCGCATATATATATATATATATATATATATATATATGAGGCCAAATGCTCTAATAACTGAAATGTCGGTGCTTGTTTTTACTCAAATTGGTTTTGCAACCACACCTACTACTTGACTGCTTCCTTCCTTCCCCAGATCCTTAGCGTTAAACACCTGATCCCAACCATTCTGAAAATAAAGACAACTGGCTAAGTTGAGTGCTTATGGACCAAATATTTCAATTTTTAGTTCCTTTTATAGTTTTCCTTTTCCTTCTATCTATTCATGGCTAGTACAAAGATCTTCGGTGATGGCTTTTCAAGTCTATTCACATGTTTGCATTTATTGCAACCAAGAGCAACATTCTGGCAATAAATTTAAGGGAATTATTTCATTAAGCAGTCAGATAGACAGAAGTTGCTTTGTGAAGATTTATTGGTGCAATACAGGCGTATTAGGCTGTTTGATGCCTTCATATTGTGTTATTTCTACTGATTTATTTGTACAGCAAATTTATTCCTGTCTTACAGTTTATTGACTCATAAGTAGTAAATGTATATTTAGAAAAATTATCATAGTGGTGTGGGTACTTAGACGAGCGCCCATGTGATGAACATCAAGCCTAGATTGACTTATCTTTGCATATATGCTCCGGGGAGGACTATCAAGACTATAGTTATAAACCTTTGGATATTTGATTTCTTTAACAATCCTCTTCTTTTTCTGAGTGCCTTGTCTGTTCCAGACATCAACAGCCTCTTCTGTTGCAACTTGCCATTGCTTCGGCCGCATCCTCTCTGGACCAGCTGGACTTTTTTTTGAGAATAGTTGTAACTAATTCTCTCTGTGTCTACCTCGATCTCTGCTCCCCTCGATCTTCTTACTGAGAGACGGGTTTTCAGCTTTACCTTTCTTATGACATAATCCAAGAAATCTATTTGTCGCCTTCTTAAAATTTTCACCAGAGATCTTCTTTGTCCAATCTGATGCAGCATTCTCTCATTGCTCCAGACTGCTGTCTATGATATTCTCTGCAAATTCCTGAAAGCCCACATCTTAAATGCCTCTAATCTCCCAGGTCTTTTTAAGAACATTTTTCATCTGATGGAAGATATCATTTTCTTGGATTATTCTTGCTTTAATCTCTCTTTTATCTCTTCCTTGCCATGTCATATATATATACCAAGATATTTGAATGATTTTACCTATTGTAAGCGGTGAAAATTCACAGTGATGTTACTTAAAGGGATCTTGTTTTCTTTCTTCTTTCTTGTTATCATGCACTCTCTCTTCTTCTTTTAGTGCAGTTCCATTCTTGATACTGCTCTTATTTAAAATGTCGATGAGGTTTTGCAGCTTCTCTTTCCAGCCAGGAGTCAGCACAATGCCGTCCGCATATCTGAGATTATTGGAGTTGACTCCTCTTACCCTCACGGTTTTCCCCCAGAAAGTAACTCGAAGCATGATTTTGCCATACAATAAAAACAGGTCTAGTAAAGGACGCATCCCTGTCTCGCTTCCTTTCTGATATTAAACAAATCACTTAGGTTGTCGTCCATCCAAATTGCTGCTGTTTGAGCAAAATATAGGCTCTGTATCAGGCGTAGATATTTGTAATCGATTCCGATACTCTTAAGCATTTGTAGTAAATCGGTATGTTTAACTCTATCAAATGCTTTTTTATAGTCTAAGAAACAAAGGCATGGTTCTTTTTCACCTGTGATGAAGGTTCAGCGATATTTTTCGGAGCAAGAAAGCTACAAATAGTTACTACGATGATTGACCTAAAAATAAGCACTGGAGAGACAGTACATTTTTATTACAAGCAGTGTTATGAATTCGCTAAACGTCTCAGGCTTTGAAGAGTAAATTGTTTGTACAGGTGCGGGTAGTGTGTATTCTTATTGTTATAATCTTATTGAGGAATTTGAGAGCAAATTAAGTTGAGTGGAAGGGACTCTGCTGAAAATGTAAAGACTTTAAACTTACATAGACAAAGAAATCTCAAAGAATGCCACTCGTTCATAAACAAGAGAAAGAGGATTAAGCCATGGAAGAGTGTAATTACTAATTATTTATAGATTCTGGTGCCAGTCTGTAAATGATGTGTAATAGTTCATTGTTTAGGAGGTATGATCTGTTAACTGAACAAGTTGTTCTCAAATCAGGTAAAGGTAATGTTACTCATTTCGTTAGTATATGGTAAGTAGATATAAATACTTTTATTGAAGGAAGCAGTTGTATCTATTAATTACAAAATGTTTACTATATACAATATTTTGCTAAGAACTTTATTTCTATTTCCTTTATGGCAAGGAAAAGCAATATTAAAGTGATGATTAATACTAATAGTTGTGCTGTTATAGATAATGAGAACTATCACTTTTATAGAATATAGCAGACGTACTAGTTAATGTATAAGTACTTTCCAGCTCTGTCAAAGCTGCAAAAGCTTGAGTTTATACACTCTGATATACATGGTCAAGTTTCAACAGTTTCACTGGGAAGTGCTAAATTTTATGTCACATACATTGATGGTTGTAGGAAAATGTGAGCAATTTTTTGAAAGTCTTAAAGACTTAAAGTGCCAGGGAAACTGCAGACATAACCAGAGAAAAAAAAGGAGTATCATCGCGGTCGAAAAGATGTGATTTTCTGGGTACTCTAAGTCGACATTTGAAAACCATTTCGGTTTCCTAATGTCGATATATGAATAAAAAAATTAAAGATTTCTGTCTATTTAATAACTAATGCCCGCAAAAACTAGTTTTTTTAATTGAAATGTCAACTTTGCAGATTTATTGTTATTTCTAAACCTGCGAAGCTTGCATATGGATCTTATTGAATATACCAGAGAGTGATGGGGTTAGTGAATTGATGAATAAAAGAGTGATTTAGTGGGTGAGTTAGTAAGTGAAAGAGGGAGAATGAGAAAGTGAGTGAGTGAATAAAGGAGTGAATTAGTGAGTTACAAGTGAATGAGTGAGAGTGAGAAAGGTCGTAAGAGAATGAATGAAATAGAGAAAGATAGCCAGTGAATGAATGAGAGGGTAAATGAGTTGATTAGGGAATAAATACATTTTCATGTGGCGACGACACAAGAACTCATTCTCTTACCCATTGACCTATCTGACGTATCTGCATATCACTACTCCTCAGTAGTTCTCTTTTCTATGCTTCGGAAATACACATGTTAAAAACAAGCTGAACTGTAAATAAAGCAATTAAAATATATAAAATAGTACGACAAAAATGCTTTAGGAAAACTGAGAATATAAACTTACTCTGCATAACATTTATCCATTTTTGATCGTCTGAACACTCTGCACTTAATGGCTTGCTCATGAGATCACTCAATTTTTCCCATCTTCTTGCATGTTTGACAGGAAAAACAAGCCATTTCCAAGATCCACCCAACTTCTTCTTTGATCCAAAGCATATTCTTTTCACATTAGTTTGTGAATATGCATTTGTTTTAAACTCAGATGCAGTAAATATATCATAGCTACCTTCTTCGTTGAATTTGCTGTCGCTTATCCAATGGCTGGAACTATAGTCAAATGTTGGCTGAACAAGGAAGATAAAAAATTTTAAGCAAGCAATTATCAAACTGACAGAAGAATCTGATTAATAGTTATATATATTTATTTATTTATTTATAACTGGTATATATAAGATAAGATAAAACACGAAAAATAAGAACTGTGATTGCAACTAATAGTTGCACGATATTTCGATCATCAGGCCTGATGATCGAAAT
>RDPX01000012.1:5017876-5034602 GCA_003991215.1 Morbakka virulenta
TCAACAGTTTCACTGGGAAGTGCTAAATTTTATGTCACATACATTGATGGTTGTAGGAAAATGTGAGCAATTTTTTGAAAGTCTTAAAGACTTAAAGTGCCAGGGAAACTGCAGACATAACCAGAGAAAAAAAAGGAGTATCATCGCGGTCGAAAAGATGTGATTTTCTGGGTACTCTAAGTCGACATTTGAAAACCATTTCGGTTTCCTAATGTCGATATATGAATAAAAAAATTAAAGATTTCTGTCTATTTAATAACTAATGCCCGCAAAAACTAGTTTTTTTAATTGAAATGTCAACTTTGCAGATTTATTGTTATTTCTAAACCTGCGAAGCTTGCATATGGATCTTATTGAATATACCAGAGAGTGATGGGGTTAGTGAATTGATGAATAAAAGAGTGATTTAGTGGGTGAGTTAGTAAGTGAAAGAGGGAGAATGAGAAAGTGAGTGAGTGAATAAAGGAGTGAATTAGTGAGTTACAAGTGAATGAGTGAGAGTGAGAAAGGTCGTAAGAGAATGAATGAATGAGAGGGTAAATGAGTTGATTAGGGAATAAATACATTTTCATGTGGCGACGACACAAGAACTCATTCTCTTACCCATTGACCTATCTGACGTATCTCCATATCACTACTCCTCAGTAGTTCTCTTTTCTATGCTTCGGAAATACACATGTTAAAAACAAGCTGAACTGTAAATAAAGCAATTAAAATATATAAAATAGTACGACAAAAATGCTTTAGGAAAACTGAGAATATAAACTTACTCTGCATAACATTTATCCATTTTTGATCGTCTGAACACTCTGCACTTAATGGCTTGCTCATGAGATCACTCAATTTTTCCCATCTTCTTGCATGTTTGACAGGAAAAACAAGCCATTTCCAAGATCCACCCAACTTCTTCTTTGATCCAAAGCATATTCTTTTCACATTAGTTTGTGAATATGCATTTGTTTTAAACTCAGATGCAGTAAATATATCATAGCTACCTTCTTCGTTGAATTTGCTGTCGCTTATCCAATGGCTGGAACTATAGTCAAATGTTGGCTGAACAAGGAAGATAAAAAATTTTAAGCAAGCAATTATCAAACTGACAGAAGAATCTGATTAATAGTTATATATATTTATTTATTTATTTATAACTGGTATATATAAGATAAGATAAAACACGAAAAATAAGAACTGTGATTGCAACTAATAGTTGCACGATATTTCGATCATCAGGCCTGATGATCGAAATTCCGTGCACAGCAAAGCCAGGAAAAAGTTAGCTAAGATGGTACTGCTTATATCGAGCAAAAGATTACTGACAAATTTGGGTCAAGAAGCCTTGAATCTGTTATTAGAAGAAACGTAATGGACCAAAGTTTCCTGAATAATACAAAAACCAAAGCAAGAGCATTACAGTAGAAGCAAAATACCTTTAAAGGGAAGAATTTCTGTCCTATTTCTTTATTAGATATTCCTGGAAAAATCCTAGAAAGATAATGGCTTTTAAAGTTCATGATTATGAAGTAAATAACTTGGAAAAGCTTTACATGCATCAATGGAATTTCATAAATGGTCTTTTTTATTACAGTTACACTTTTTCACATAAATGAATCATGAAATATGCTATAAATAAAGGTAAAGTTTATGGTGTAGTTTTTATTTACATTCAGAAATCTTTTGATTTTATCAACCACTCTATTTGTAAATGAAAAAAAAATTTAAAAAAATGTTTTACAAACAAAATTAATGAATGGCTGTCTGACTATCTAGTAAACACAGAACTAAACGTTGAGCTTAAAGAAGTAAACTCGAGCATATAAAGTATGGAGTGTAGAGCATCACAAGGGTCTGTTCTTGGCCCACACCTCTTTGTAATCGCGATATATGACCTTGCAGGAGGTGATCCTAAAGCGCGTTGGCAAAACAATTGATGGAATGAGATGTGACATGCAAAGATATTAGAAAATATGGTCATTAGTGTCAAGAAAATCTACTCTGACAAAACTTTGTATTGTTAGAAAAAATAAGTTCATACAATTGATGGAATGAGATGTGACATGCAAAGATATTAGAAAATATGGTCATTAGTGTCAAGAAAATCTACTCTGACAAAACTTTGTATTGTTAGAANCTTGGCCCACACCTCTTTGTAATCGCGATATATGACCTTGCAGGAGGTGATCCTAAAGCGCGTTGGCAAAACAATTGATGGAATGAGATGTGACATGCAAAGATATTAGAAAATATGGTCATTAGTGTCAAGAAAATCTACTCTGACAAAACTTTGTATTGTTAGAAAAAATAAGTTCATACAATTGATGGAATGAGATGTGACATGCAAAGATATTAGAAAATATGGTCATTAGTGTCAAGAAAATCTACTCTGACAAAACTTTGTATTGTTAGAAAAAATAAGTTCATATGTCCCTTAGAGTCTGCTTCTGGAAAGGTTGATTCTTTGTATCGCGCTAGAGAATACCTTTTCTTTCCCACAAGACCATTGTATATCTCTATTAATCTACCCTTCGTCCATGCATAGAGTACTGTTGCCAAACTGTATTCGTGTTGGACAAGTGCTCCCTCACATTGTCTTGATAGTTCTTGCTCGAGTTTAGAGACATGTTTGTAAGTTGGTAGGTCCAAATCTTACTGTTACTCCTCACCCTTTGCCTTATCGACGGAATGTGACTTGCCTTTATCTTTTCTGTAAGAACTTTTGGAGGTTTTGATGAGCTTTTGTTACTGGTACCAGCTAAGTTTGTTGCATTTCATGTGACTCATTTCTCCCAATGTCTTCATCCTTATGCAGTTGTTGCTCCTGGTTGCAATAAATCATTCTAGGAATGTAGTCGTTTTACTTTTGGGGTGAGTGGGGGTGTTGACTGTATTTTGGAACTCATTGGATTCTGAGTGCTTTTGTTTAGTATATGAGTTAAATGTTTTTATGTCCATTTCTTATCTCTTTGCGCAATCTTTCTTTCCTTCTTTTTTTTGTCTTTTCTTCACAGTTCCCTGCATTAGTCACCTAAAATTCATAGTGAATAGAAAAAGCTTTGAGCTCTTGGTTCAGCCAGTTATAGCTTTCGTTCAGTCTCAGCTAACTACCTCGACTGTCTTGTGTTATACCTCTTTAGAGAAAAAGTAATGGAAGTCAACCGAGAAGAAAAATCTGTTGTTGGAGTCCCTAAAGTGGTCCACTGCTACATTTGATAACCCTCTAGCAACATCTGAGCTACTGCTAATAGAAAAAAGGGGTTAGTGTCTGCTGTTTCTTTGGTTTCTTCGGCATTTTGGAGAGGGGGATACAGGGGGAACAGCTGACTCTCCATATCATTGCACCTCACTAGATAGCTATTGTCTGCCTCAAAAAGGTTAACTCCAAAGTTAGGTGCTATCTTGTCACTGCCTGGCTTCCTCATGTAGTACATTGTGATTAGAATACTATAGAGAAAATTCTCAGGAGGAAATAAATGAACTGAAGTTACTAAAATGTCTAAGAGACACAGCATAGCATCAGCTCTAGACGCAAACCTTCAACTTACCAATGGCATAACAAAGTCAGCTATTATAAATGATGAGCAGTCGAGGTTTGTATTGGATAGCTGTGTCAGTATACTGAAGGAGAAGGAATATCTATTCATCTGGCAAGGGTAATCTGCTGTGGACTACAGAGCGTATTTTAGGCTTAGCCGTGAAAAATTCTCTACTTAGAATGGTAGAAGTAGGTGACAAAGGATTCGAGTAACTGATGACTCTTTCCTTTAATGCCTCTGATGGTCCAGTCACACACCTCATTGCCTATGTTCCAATGCTAACATCTTCATCTGAGGCACAGAAGGTGTTCTTTATCCAATCTAAGTGACACAACTAATAATGTTTCAGTAAAGAACGCATTATTCCTGGATACTTTAACATTAGATTAAGTGGACCACAACGCTTGGCCTTATTGGCTGCTATGTTTTGGAGTTGGCAGGACTAATGATAACGGGAAGTGCCTGTTAGAATTATGCTCCTATCACAATCTCTTTGTGATCACACAGTACAAAGTATAATAGAGAAATGCACACTCAAAGCACTGGGATCAGCTGGACAGGATCATTGTTTGACTTACAAACATCTGATAATAATCATACTCCTACATTTGAACTTCTAATCCACACATACTACATTGCTGACTACAAAACTGACTGTTTGCTTGTGTGCACCAAGGTTAGGGTACAAGCAACAATTGTTCATCAAAGGAAACAAGCAAGGAAACCACGCATGGACATCAACAAGGTGCAGTACCTCCAAAAGTTAATGAATTTGCTAATTTACTTTAACATACCTTGACTGGAAACCAATTATAATAAAATGTTGTTGTTACTTCAGATATCAACGTCATAAATTTCAGCTTTCCACGGATGAACTAGATAGTGAATCAACAGTAAAAGAACTCTGCAAAACCATCTACAGCTTAGCTTGGAGGAACTCAACCTGCAACAGCGGTATCCCCCTAATACGATACGAAGCCTCGAAAACAACTTCTTGGATCTTCTAGACAAAGTTCTTTGTCAATGCTGGAAGGAAGAAGCTGTAACGCAAGCGATGATAAAAGACAAAAACTACATAAGAAACTCCCCTCTTTTCGCATTGTAAGCAAACTCTACCTTCGAGACTTGCTAACCCGTTTCCAAAAGCCAGCTGAGAGAGTCTATCCCGAGTCCTGTTGTACTTTTGACCCAAACGCTTAATAGTAGGCATGATCTTTCTCCTAGATCCACTGGAGGAGAAATAACAGGATCAGAAACAGCCACTTCACATCCCCTTCCTTTAGCTCACTAAGGCTTTGGGGCTACTTAGTAGAGATGGGCTTTTCTCTATCCTTAAAAAACTTGTATGTGCCTTTAAGCTTCATAACATAAGGTCATTTCACGACGACATGAAGATTACTAACCAATATGAAGACTGCATGTCCGAACCATTTGATATCAAAGCGGTGCTAAACAAGGCTCTGTCTTTGTTCCTACCCTCGTCTCCATAGTTTTCTCTGTGTTGCTAAATCATGGGTTTTGGATTGCAACCAAGGGGAACACTAGCACACCGAATGAGATGGACGACTGTTTAATCTTGCAAGACTAAGGGCTAAGAGCGACTTGTGCAAGGTCCTTATTAGAGACTTACTCTTTACTGACAACCCCGTTGAAGTCACCCACTCTGAGGAACAACTTTAGTATCTCAGTTACCAGCTTATGCAATTACTGTACGCCACCATGATAAATCACAATAACTATCAGGACGCATTATAATCCATGGGCGATACCGACCGATGTAGGCCTGCTACTTAACAGATCTATTTGAACCCTTCGTCTTTTAGATAAAAATATATGAATTGAAAGTAAGGTCTCGTCATATTGCCGTACATGACATTAATATAATATAGATTAAGGGGATTTGGAAGTGAAAGATATCCTTTCAAAAATGATATCTTGAAGGAAAGGTGCCGATAGCTCAGGTGGTAGAGCATGTGGTCATGATAGCCAGAGGTACTGTCTTGAATCCACGTAGGTGGTAACATATTTAACACTTTTACATAACATTAACGTAAAAAAAATTTATGAAATTCCAAAAAAGTTTTTGGATATCACTTAATTTTCCTAAACTTTAATTTTTTTTCAAATGAGGTATGATATGGTAGGACTGAAAAAAGACTTTAAATTTTCTAAAAATTATTTGTATTTAACCGGATATTGAAATAAGTTGTTAAGGAAATTTATTTTAAACAAAAAGAGTAAGAATGCTCGTTTCTTTGATTTTATTAAATTTGAAATCCAATTTATCCTCTGGATTTACATAATTAACGATTCATTGATTGAATATTCTTAAAAGCTGGAAGTTTTCCTAGCTGTATTACATAAACAGAATGGAGTTGAATTTAGTGTCCGTGAAGAAATTTTGCAATATAAAACGTGTGGGCAGGACAAATATATGAAGTCTTTCAAAAGAATATCTGTTCTCTCACTTGCAATTTTGAATTTTCTTCAGGGTTTTTTTTCATAATATTTCATTTCCTTCTTCTTCTGTTTTCAATATTAAGAAGAACAACTGAAGATCAACAAATTAAAATAATGATATCTCAATGAAACTATTTCATAATAGGATTTTAAACATTTGGATGGTTGTTAGAAGTATTGAAGTCTTGATTTTTTGAACAGCTACTTAAATATTTAGATGCTAAACATTTTCTATTAACAGTTTAAAATATTGCTGAATTGATTTAAAAATATATTTGGAAATCTGATGTAGTTTTGAAAAATAAATGACTGCCTTACATCTAACAAAGTAAAGTAACTGGGCAAATGGTTTCAGTTGCAAAAAAAAAATTAAAAAATTGAAGAATGAAAAAAGTATGTGTATATGAATTCTAAGTAATAAAAATTGGTAAAAAATAAGATTAAACTCAGCAAAGAAATATTCCCCAGGCCGACTCAAACTCACGCCTAGAATTTTTAGTCTGGAGCCTAAAAACCTCCTCTATTAACGCTATGGATAAAGGACAAGTTCCACTGATAAGCCTTTTATAAATTTGTTATGAAATAATGTTTATATGCTGGATAAAAAGATGTTGACAAAAAAAGAAAAAATGGGATAAGGTAGGAATGAAAAAAAGGCCATTTTCACTAAAAAAATGAAGTCAAATTAACTGGCCAACAATATAAAGATGTTAAAGCTTGGCTCTAAGACATAGTCTTTACTTCCCTTAGACACTAAAGCAATGATTTCACACCTAGTAATTTAACAGAGCAGGGAAATTGTGCTCTTGAAAATCTAGCTAGTTGAAAAGACTTAATTATACAGAAAGCAGACAAACGAAACACTGTTGTTACTCTTGATATATTAGTTTTTACGAATGCTATTGAGAATTTATAAGGAGATATATTTCAATTTTGACATTTGGAAATTTCACCTGGAAAAGATTAGAATTTCATTATTAGTCTTTAGAACAAGTTGAATTCTAATTTTAAGGATATCCTTAATAAAAATTTAATATTTGAGAAAGAGTACAAAGACGTGTTCCACGGGATCGAAGCCAGAAATTATGCATGGTTTAGCTATGGTTCACAAACCTTGCAAAACCGGTTTACCTTCCTCCAGTCACATACAATCAGCTACAAGAACACCCACTAGTCTACTTCCTACGTTTTTGATACCAGTCCTGAGCAGTTTAACTTACTGTCTCTAGACTATTGAAGATTCATTTTCCGTTGCCTCTGAAATTGCACGACACTCAAGTGAAGGTTTTATAACTAGCTTCAATGTAACTCCCCCAGTAAATACAAAATTAAGATATTTCGTCGATATAATGACGATATTTTCATAGTTCTTAAATTTAAGGACCACGTCCAGCCCTTTTTTGAATACTTGAATTCTCGACACGAAAATATCACCCTTACCTCAAAGGAAGAATTAAACGGCTGTTGATCATTGCTTGATGCTCTCGTATCTCGAGAAAATGGTAAATTCATTACTAATATGTATAGAAAACCCACTTTTAGTGGTGTATTTTCTAATTTCATGAGTAAAATCCCTGAATGCTTTGAAAGAGACCTTATTGCTACATTATTATATCGTTGTTTTAACCTTTGTTCGGATTATGCAAATTTTTATTTGAAAATCGTCAAATTTTAGGAGATTCTTGGGAAGAATGGATACCCTTCTTGTTTTATTGACTCTTTTATAAGGACCTCCCTCAATATAATTCTTAACCCTTGCATACCATTTCCCACTGTTCCGAAAAAAGTCTCTATGGTACTAGGGTTCTTTGGGAAAATTTCTCTTCAAATAAGAAGTTGCCTATCCAAAATAATCAACGCTTCTGTGCCACACTATAAAATATTTTAACATCTAACAATCGACTCTCTAGTTAACATGTATGATAAAAACATTGTGGCATATCAAAATCTGTTTCAAGTAAATGAACCAACAATGAGCATATATTTCTCTAACAATATATTTTGGATTTTTTAATCCATATTCAGGTCTAAAAGCAATAAAAGAAAAAGTTTAAAAACAGTTAAAAAATATACATCTGTACAAAAATTCCATCATCTATATCGCACTACATACATACATATAATAAAATCACATACGCAAAGTATCGCAGGTAATTAGATTTTAATGACCAACGATCTACTTCTGTATTCATCTTCTGTATTCATATTNAACATCTAACAATCGACTCTCTAGTTAACATGTATGATAAAAACATTGTGGCATATCAAAATCTGTTTCAAGTAAATGAACCAACAATGAGCATATATTTCTCTAACAATATATTTTGGATTTTTTAATCCATATTCAGGTCTAAAAGCAATAAAAGAAAAAGTTTAAAAACAGTTAAAAAATATACATCTGTACAAAAATTCCATCATCTATATCGCACTACATACATACATATAATAAAATCACATACGCAAAGTATCGCAGGTAATTAGATTTTAATGACCAACGATCTACTTCTGTATTCATCTTCTGTATTCATATTTTGTGCGCGTCTTCAAAATCAATTTATCATTTAATGACTCTCGAGGCTCTTTATATTGAAAACATCAAACCGTGTCTAAACACAAAAGAAATATATGCTCATTGTTGGTTCATTTATTTGAAACAGACTCTCTAGTTGTTTTTCCTTTAAAAAATTAAGTTCCTAAATTATTATGCTCAAGAGTTGTTTACTGCTTGAAGTGTAATACCAGCAATACTACTTATTAGGGATACCTCATTGAAAAGGGCCTGAGGCATGGGAACCATCCCTCGGGTATATAACAAAATTATTTTGCGTTTACTGAATGTTCTTCCCCCTCGTTCAGGGATTTCTCTTTTCTTACTAGTATACGCAATGACTTCAAATTAACTCTTAAGGAACGTCTTTTAATAGACGGGGACCACCAGTGCCCAAACAAAAGAATTAAATCGATTTCCCTTGAACTTTTCTAGGCTAAGTTATTCATTAATGATCAATAATAGCTAGCCTATCAGAAACATAGTAATTTATTGTTGAGCTAATTTCTATTAACTAAAAAATAGTTTGACGTTGTAAATATGGCTATGCTTGTGAAGACTAGCGAAAGTAAATTTTAAAGAATAGAACCTGGAAGTTTTCATAAACTTAGTCATTGTTTATTTATTAAATTTTTGCTGGTGTTGACTCCAAATCATTTTAAACTTTTTGCAATTTTATTATATTTATCTATTTTATTTACGGGAAAACCATTTAACACATAAATTAATGAGAAAATCAGTTAACCCTCGTAGGAATTTAATCAAAAAATTAACTTTTTGGTAGTTACTTTAGTAATTACTTTAATTTAAGTTACCTATTTTTGACATAAATTACCTATTACAGAATTTTCTGGCCTATAAACTATATTAATGCTCTATATCACAGGCCAACATACATCAGGCAATAATCGGGATTTTTTGGGAACTAATTTTGGGCCATCGATCCCAAATATAACATCTAATTTTCTTGTTTACCTCTCGTTTTTCCGGTACTGAATATGCCCTTTTCAAAAAAAAAAGAATTTTCCTTCTTATAGCTTTTAATTTTCGTACTTTTGGGAAATGGCATGCTGATTGATTTATATCGAATGTGTTTTAATTTCTTCCCAGTGTTAATAAATTTTTTATTTCCAAATTTAAATAAAATTCACTGCCTTAGATAAGGACGAGTAGCCAGTGACTAAGTGTTGTAACAAAAAGAAAATCTTTACCAAAGGAAGTGTATTTTGATGTTATCGCTTTCTGTACTTCAGTTATGGTTGCTTTGCATTGTCTTAAGAGCTGATAAAATCTAGTTAAAGATAAATTAAAACTCTGCTAACCATTGCAATTGTGTCTTTATTTTTAACACGTCGTCTTATTTCTATACACAACTTTACATTAATTTATCTGTATTTCTTTCTTTTAGTTTTATACAGCAAAAGGTGTAAATCAAGGTGAGTGTTTTTGTGTTTTTCCCCGTCTTTCATCCTATGCACGGTTGGAAGCCACTTCAGCACAGAGGGGTTTTTTTCTTATTTATATAAGATATATAAATAAGAAAATTATATATATATAATTCTATCTCAAAACACACATACAAACTCAGTATTATGCTATTTATAACAGAAAAGTGAATTGGTTGTAGAAATGATCTCTTCTATAGATATGGGAATACGAATCATCAGAAAAAAAAAGGATCTTATCAAAAAAGGTAATAATTTGGCATAATAACTGCTGTATAAAAATCATGTATAATCACATTGTTTCCAAAACCAATTTTAAATACCTGCATTAGTTTACACTAGGTGCAAGATACTCCTTGAAATATGATATACCAATCACTTGGAGTGGGGCTTGCTAATTTACCTTAACTGTTATTTTTATGTTGTTATTTAGCAGGTGTAAGTCAAAAGGAAGGTAAATTCTTGATCCACTTAAATCTGAATTCAGTTGTAAGATTTCGTTGATTGTAATGAAATTCCAGTGTCAGTTTTCATACAGCTATCCAATCAAGCGACTGATAATATCAGTGCCCAACTTGATCTTAATGACTTTGCTGAATCAGGTAATGATACAGATAAAGATGATGCTGATTATGTAGAACCCAATCTGTTTTACACAAGGAAAACTTTGTGACTTGATTACAAATTTAAACCTAGCAAAAGAAGTATCTGAATTACCAGTCTATCTTTCTAATGAAGAAAAGCTCCTACAACCAGGAACAACTAAAACTTTCTATCGTATTGGTAATGCTTTGACAAAAAGAACAACATAGTGTTTTGACGATATATTAAAGGCATTCTTACTTCATAAGGAATTGTTCATTTTGTTTCTGGGACTGGAGGCCTTAATTATTAGCTTAAAACACAATTTAATATGCGCATTAAAGCATACCATCATTGTATGTATTATAATTCTAATTGTACTTTCAACAACACTTTAAAAGAAATAAGATGTCATTGATCAAGCTTTACCTGGTTAAGTACTGCGAGTGTAACTTGGAGATTTGTGTTAAAAATGGTCAATTTTTTGTCAGGTCAACAATCGGGTTTCATTATGTAACTACGTTTTATCTGTCAGTGAAAAAGTAGGAACGAGAGAACCATTGACAAAAATGACGAGGAAAGAAAGAAATTTACTGTGAAGGATAACAATGTGAAAAATAAAACTTTGATGACCAAGAAAAAATTCGTTTTTCTTACCTACTCATTGAGCTGAGCTTGAGCTGGAAGCAATTTGTGAAGGTATTGGAAAAGGATGATAACTGTTTCTAGTAGATTTTCTAACCTTTAACTGGTCTTAGTTTTATTGAAAAAAGTGTTTTTTGTAATCATCAAATGAGATTTAAGTTTGTTGAACGTTAGAATAACTTTTTCAAAAACCATAGAGGTGGCTATCACAGAAATATATAATCATGCTAGAGAAATTCAAGTACCTCGAAGTGAAAGTAAGTGTAAAAAATCCAATTCATAAATCTAGCTAGGCCATTTTGCTAAAGACGAAGGACTTGTTAATGCTAAGGAAGGTGAAACATTTCACTTATATATCAAGGTGCTGGAAGAAAGTTACCAGAGAAAGAGTGAAATATAAATGCTGGGAGAGTACTGGTGGTGTTTGAAATGTTATGATTTTCTCCCCTAACTTTTTTGTGACACAATTACTGATCGTCTTTGCTGATGAGTATTATTTTGTTAGAGAGTTTGTCGATGTATTTAGTGGTATATAAGGCATTTCTGTAATAACTTAATTGCTTTTCTTTCTTTTGGTATCCCAGTATGATATTCAGTCCATATATCTTAAAACAGTGGATTGAAAGAAAGAAACCTAATACTCACAGTGAAAACTAACTATGATTTTTTAATTACTAAGAAAAACTTTGAAATCAATTAAAACATCTATTGGGCTTTTTCAAAATGTTTTTCTGTACACCTGCATAAGTTGACCCCTGACATACCATATTACTTGGAATGACCTTCCCTAAGTCTTTAACGATTATGATTCTAAATATTTTCACTTCTTTTTGGACTGTGATTTTTTTATCCACTTTGCCTCAAATCTTTGCTTCTAGATCTCTATTTGTTGTTTTTAATTGAGTTACTTGGTCTACCTAAGCCTCTTGTGACACTAGCATGCAAATTTTTAAAATATAATATTCTCCTTCTATTTAATCCACTGTATCTTTTTCAAAAACTGGTACTCTAGAGCTAGCAGCTTCTTTTAAACCACAACCCTATTCCTTCAGAAGTCAGGTTTATTTATCGAAACTTGGTTTATCATTTTTCATAGTTTTATATCTAGAATTTAAAAATATACTATCATTCACGTCTGTTTTAACATTTCTACTGCCTAGCACGCTCTTCTTATCCTTCCCTGTTTTCTACTTGTAAAAATTCCTCTAAGATATTTAAACCCTTTAGTTGTATTTATTGGTTTGTACTGGATGAGAAGCCTCTTTGAATTCTCATATTGAGATATTAATGATAGTTATGTCAATTATTTTGCAATAAATTATTTGCTCTACTTTACTTCACTCGAAATAAACTATTTCATCAGAAATATTCATATGCAGCTCTTTATTACCTCTGTGTATTTCAGATTTAAATTCCTTTCCACCATTCGCATTACAAAGATTAACACCTCCTTTTTCCCTCTATCCCATGAAACTAGTAACGTCTTTTGGGCACCACCAAAGACGTAGCCACCGGTTTTGTCGATGCTACTTGATCCTCCCCTGCCGTCTTTGTTTCTGTCAGTGAAATAGCTGTCCACTCCTAAATATTTTCCTTCCATCTTTATAGCTGTTGTTCCGGTTTTCGCCCCACTTAAACGGTATCTTTTGGCAGTGTTTTCGCCAGGCCAGCGAACCACACATAAAAAAATTGCTGAAAGAAGATGACAATGTTTGACCTGCCATCACAACTGATTTTAGTAAAACAAATCTCTTAAAGATTCATCAACCAAAACTCCACAGAAAATATCCTTAAAAAATTTGATGAAATTTCAAATTTTTATGAGGTGAAATATCAGAAGCAATTCAGATCCAATTTTTGTCATCTCCCTTTTCTAGAAAAAAGAATTCGCTAATGGCCTTTAACTGTTTCATACGACAAGTCACAAAAACTAGCAGGCTTTCCTCAATCCTCTCTATGCTTTACTCAGTCACTTACAAAAAGTGGCGTAGTGGCTTGTATCACCTCCCTGTTTTCCTAGTGAATAAAATACTACTTAGATCAATACTTTATTGATCTATTTCACCTTCCAAAAAAGGTTTTGATAGAAGTGAACATGATTTTCAATGTAATTTTTAAGGTCTGCACTACGAATCGTTAATAAACTGAGTTTTTTAACATGGCACAAAATGTCATAATATTCTTTAAAGCTGTTAAAGAAATGACTTAACTCTTTTCAAACCCATAACATGGAAAAGATGGCTTCTTTATTCCTTTGGCTTGTCACTGAATATGCCTTACAATGAATAGTTTATCATCACATTCTGCCTTTCCCTTTTAAAAAACTAGTTAATACTGATCCTAAAACGATTCAATTTCGGGGTTCATTTATCTGGAATTATTTTTAAAAGATTTTACAAAAGGTTGTAAAGTTATGGCCCTAAAATTATCAAATTATTTCAAATATCATTTTTTGTTGATTTGATAAGATTATTCAATGGTGCAAAGGAAGAGTAAAGAGAATATTCAATGATACGAAACAAGATTAGGAGGATCATTGTAGTGGTGCAAAACATTATGAAGGTTATTGAAGTTGTCCAAAAGAAGACAAGAAAGATTATTGAAATAGCACAAAACAAGATTAAGAATGTCATCGAAATGGTAGAAGAAAAGATAAGAAAGATTATTTAAATAGCAGAGAAGGAGATTAAGTAGATTATTGAAAGTTTGGGGAAAAATTACGAAGATTATCAAAATGGTGCAAAGGAATATAAGGAAAATGATTAAAATGGAGCACAAAACGATTATGTAAATCATTGGAATGACAGAAAAACAAATAGGAAATATTATTGAAATAGTGGAAAAGAAGATTTCAAAAATTAATGAAATGGTGGAAAGGCAATTACCAAGATTGTTGAAAAGGTACAAAAAATAAGGACTATTATTGAAATGCTTCAAAAGAAGATAATGAAGATTATTTAAATGGTGCAAAAGAAGCTAGGGGCAAATATTGAAATTGTGGAAAAGAAGATTGCAAAGATTATTGAAATGGTACAAAAGAAGATAATTAAGATTATTGAAATGCTAGAAAAGCAAATTATTAAGATTATTGAAATAATGTAGAGGAAGATTACGAGGCTTATTGGAACGGTACAAAAGAAGATAATGAAGATTATTGAAATGCAGGAAAAGCAAATGATAAAGATTATTGAAATAATGGAGAGTATATTACGAGGCTTATCGAAATGGTCCAAAAGAAGATAATGAAGATTATTGAAATAGTAGAAAAGCAAATTATTAAGATTATTGAAATAATGGAGAGGAATATTACGAGGCTTATCGAAATGGTGCAAAAGAAGATAATGAAGATTATTTAAATGGTGCAAAAATAGGTTAAGAAAGATTACTGAAGTGATGGAAAACAAGATTTAATATGTTTGGTAATACGTAAAAGAAGATAGCAAGATTATTGAAATGGTAAACAAAAAATTAAGTTATTTTTTAGTAAACAGGCACCAGGAGGAGTAAAATCACTAAAATGAATGATAGTTGATAGTTCTTAGTCTTGGAAAATCAAACTTCCCTGCCTTCACTATTAGTACTTTAAAGCTATCTTCAGGTGAAAGGAAAAGGAAAATAAGAAATCGGTTAAAAAAATTAGAACTCAGAAAGTCTCAAGCAGTCAACAGCTTTTGACCCAAGGTTACACCTTTAATCGAGGGAGTAAAATACTACAGACATTGAAGCCAATACAACAACAACAACAATAACAAAGAAAAAACCAATTTCCTGGGGCAAAGCAATTAAATCAACCGTATTTCTTACAGTATTCGGAAATATGGCTCCTAGTGCTAGAAAAAGATACACAACAAACACAAGATAAGTATGGCAGCACTCCTAAACAATATCAATTCTGAAACGTAGTAAGAGAATACCTTACAACAGGCGACTTGAGAAAGCTCCAACATGTGTGCCTCACGTAAGTTTTACATTAATATTTCTGAAGAAAAAAAAATTGAGGTTGGCTATCACAAGACTGAAAAGGCGATAACATCTGCTAACTATGAGATAAATATACTACTGCTCGACATGTCAAAAGCTTTCGACACAGTGAACCGAGGAATATTATTTAAAGAACTGCAGAAAGTACTAGATGAAGATGAACTACACATAATATCGATAATGTTAAAGGATGCAAAACTACGAGTACAGTATGGAAAAAGTGCAAATACGTAGGAAGCATGCTCGACACCAGGGAAGATATAAAAAGAAGAAAAATGCTAGCCACAGCATATAATAGCGAACTGTGGACTCTGACTAAGAACTGTGAGAAAAAGATTGATGCTTTTCAAAGAAGTCTCATAAGAAAAATGCTAAATATAAAATGGCCAAATAAAATAAGGAATGGAGAGCTATATGAAAGATCGAAAGTAAAGAAATGGAGCGAATAGTTAAGAGAAAGAAGACTCAGATGGCTAGGACATATGTTACGCCTGCCAGAAAAAAACCCCGGCAAAACAGGCCCTTGCGGAGGCTCTGAAAACTACAAGGAAGCCAAGAGGCAGACCGGAAACCACCTGGATCTCAATGACTAATGCACAATTAGCAGAGAAAGACCTGCCAAAAATTGGAGATAAAAAGCTAGAACAACAAGCTAGAGACAGAATAAGATGGAGGAAGATAACGAAAAACTGATCTTACAAACTCTTAAATATTGGATTTTAACGCAATGTCGACAAACGGTGGAAGGCGTATTTGATGATGATGATATCACAAGACTGCAGTCTAAAATAAGAGGAGCTATAAATGCCTAAGTAGGAAGAAAAATCAACGTTTTCAAGAACAAACTACTTTGTTAACAAAGCTAAGGTAGGAGTGACCAGAGAACACTAAAGAAAACGAGAAAAAATCATACAAAATAGAAAAACTAAACTCGATGAATAGCTTTGAAAATTATAAAATTTATGGACTCAGGGGAAGCCATAGATGTAAGAGCTTTATCCTGTCTTGAGTCGTAAGCTTTTTCCGAGCTAAGTTCCGACGGATCTTCTTCCATCGTGAGCCTGACGATGGGAGACGTATCTCTCGGAACGTAGACTCAAGACATGATAAAGCTCTTACATCTATCGATCAATAGTGTTAACGATAATAACAAAACTGATGATAACCACACACCTAGTGATAACCAGATGAAAAACAATAATAATAAAGGATCAACAATTATAATCAGAAAAACTGCTTATAAGATATAAAGTAGTAACATAGTGTAAAAGTAATGATTATTATTTGTATTGAATTATAAATCAAAGAGATGCTGGTACAAGCAAAGAGAGTAAGATATTGTAGAGCTCATACTTTTCTTCTTCTTCTGAGTTCCTTATCCTTTCAGGACGTTGGAGATCATGGTCTTCCATCTATTTCTCTCTTTTGTCAGTGCTAAAATTTCACAATCACTCCTCTTGAACTGGAGATCCTTGTTCAAGCTGGTAATGAATTTCAGTCTCTGTCTTCCTCTACTTTTCTTTCCTTCAATCTTC
>RDPX01000012.1:5035242-5053428 GCA_003991215.1 Morbakka virulenta
TTGTCGAAAATCACTCTAATAATTTTTGTTAATTCAAAAAGATAGTTCATGTAATAACAAACAAACGTAAACGTAATAATCCGATAAAAAATAATTTTCTTTGTCAACTGGCATTATTTTGGCTTTCAAGAGGGTCAAAGGATCTCCGTAGAAAAAAACAATACAAGTACTTATGTCAAGTACAATGTTGTATACATTTTTCATAGTGACCTTGTATGCAAAAGATATTCTCCTACTTCAAACATTTCTAAACATCATTTTATGCAATGAAATATATAATATTAATTGCATATTATATTATATTATATTATATTATATTATATTATATTATATTATATTATATTATATCATATTATATTATATTATATTATATTATATTATATTATATTATATTATATTATATTATATTATATTATTTCATGTTATATTAGTAGATATTACTATTAATTGCTTTTTAGTTCTCAAAGAAATCAAATTTTTTATCAAGTTGATCAACTTACTTTCTATAAACAGTAGCTTGGATTGTGGTTTGAGGCATCTTGATTTCAAAATCAATTTTCCTGTATAAGGAAGCGTACTTTGAGAGCCTCCTCGGTAGGGATGCAAAAACTTTCCGCTGTTGATGTGCTGAATACAATTTTGACAAGTTTGTTGAAACGTGGAATGGAATGTTGAGCAGTTTGTTGTAAGAACTATGCTTGCCCCATCGTCATGGGTTGCAGGCATTATACATTTCCCAGATCTGACATGCCATATTCTGCTTCTTTCATATTTAAATTTCTGTTCACAAGAATTGGTTAATATTATTTGGTTAGAAGTATCAGACTCTAAGCAATCAGCAAGGTTGCCTTGTATGAGAAATGACACACTGGCTGCAAAAGAAAGTCGAAGCAAAAACAATAGCCACAAAAAAATGAATGGTAACTTGGGCAGTATCGTGAATAAATGCCATTAGAACTTTATTAGAAATTACTTATGTTTCAAAACAGGAACATCATTGCAGCAAAGGATTAACGTTTTGCTCATCCACAAAAATGGTTGTCAAAAGAAATTACTGTAGTTCTAATGATTACACACAAATAAAGAGCATGATGGAACTTAGATTGATAATTTACATTAACAAAATTATACACATTTTATCATTATACGATAACGAATAATCCTCACACTAAAAAAATTTTGAATTGCTAAATTTCAACCAAACGCATTGACATACAGACACACTGACAGCCAGTAATAAACACAAGCACTCACACACATTGACCTTCACTTACTCACACATATACACCTCTGCACATAGTCATTAAACAATCATCAATATTTGGTTTACTATTGGCCTTGTTATTTTCATACACGGTCTGCGCCAGCTAATAGTTTCTTTGCTGGTAAGGGTATTGCGCTAGGCCATCGACCATTAACGTTTAGTGTCAGAATATTTCTTTTCATCCTTCCAGAGTTCAGTTCCTTTTACTTTAGCATTCAAGATATGTTATTTCTGAAATATGAAAATGGGATCAGTGGTTCCAATGGCACTGTCACCGAAGGATCTAGTAAAACAAAAAAAAACATGCATATTTTCTTGAGGTACAAAATTTTGACTCTCGATTGAGACAATTCCATCTTTACTTTTTGTCATGCAAAATTGCTGTTGTTTTCTTCAAATTCTCGTTGTGGTACGAGGTACGAGTTATTAAGTATTTTTCCTGAAGCATAATTTAAAAATCCACTTCTTTAAGAAATGCTAATCTATATTTTTAATACAGATATTGCAAAGTGCAAATGTTGAAATTCCTGCTCTGTGAGAGGTCTCCAATCTACGTTCTATGACAATAACGTCAAATGTTTAAACTTCTGTAATATCTTGAAGTCTACACTCTTGATTTTGCAGAGTTTAAAAACTCTTTTCTTTTATGCTTCATGATACTCAAAAATCAATAACAGAGTGTTTATAAATGACATTAACCAACCGTTGACTATGTTTCATCTCCCCTTCTTCCCTTGTGTCAACCACTTTCAACTTTGGGTGAAATGACCCTGAAGTGACATCATTTTGAGGTAAATTTTTCATTGATCAAAGAATCTAGTGGTTGTGTACCGTTTTCTTTAACCCCCTAAATACTTAGCCCTTTATTTAAATTACAATTACAGTGGAATTGATAAGAATTTCACGACGTAATTTTATGTATAACGATATCCAGTTATTTTGTATAAAATTGGATGAATACTTTGTTTCCTAATAATATCAAATGAGATCTTTCTTTGTATTCCTAAATAGGTCTCCCAATGTACCCACGCCTGTGGAAAAGTTGGAATGTTCACAATGCCGTGGTGAAAAAAAAAAGGCCTTGTGAAGTTATTTCCTAATTCTCTTTTACGATTTATTATAAGTTTATTTCATATAATAATAATTGGATAAAATATTCTGACTTAACTTGGGTAACTTTCATTTGACAAAGCAATGAAATTCAAATAAAGTATGCTTTTGAATTTTAAAAGTTGTCTCTTCTTCGTTTAACTTCATTGTTTTTGCTTTATTTTTGTCCTTTACATTTATTTGTTGCTTTTTTCCTGATAAATTTGAGCAAGTATTGAACTTAAAATTGACAATAAACACAACTCTTGTCCAACAGCGTCCATCATCAACATGCAGCATAGTTTCACATTATCAGAAATTTCCGCAGCTACCCAGCTGCACCCTTTTGGTTCTTTTAGGCTCCACCTCACTTTCTTTTCACCTCAAAACGTATTCGACCATTTAAAAAAAATTTTGATAAACGATAAGCCAAAATAATACTGTAGCTTAATAGATTTTTGAATAGTACGTTATTGCACCCCACAATGACAAATTTTTTTCAGGTCAAGACTCTTTGTTGATTGAAGTAAATTGTTGACGATTTCTGCTGACTCAATGCCCAAAATGAAAACTCATCTGGCTAGACATACTCTTGCGCCCGAACATCAGTCTATAAGCACTGGGTTCCCACGCTCTCTTTCCCTCAACCTCAGGCAATAAACCAAACAACAATAATGTTAAATCTACAAATTGACTTTAATAAAAAACTTCTCTGGATATTGACATTGTGCTAAACTGTTAGCAAAAACNATAATTGGATAAAATATTCTGACTTAACTTGGGTAACTTTCATTTGACAAAGCAATGAAATTCAAATAAAGTATGCTTTTGAATTTTAAAAGTTGTCTTTTCTTCGTTTAACTTCATTGTTTTTGCTTTATTTTTGTCCTTTACATTTATTTGTTGCTTTTTTCCTGATAAATTTGAGCAAGTATTGAACTTAAAATTGACAATAAACACAACTCTTGTCCAACAGCGTCCATCATCAACATGCAGCATAGTTTCACATTATCAGAAATTTCCGCAGCTACCTAGCTGCACCCTTTTGGTTCTTTCAGGCTCCACCTCACTTTCTTTTCACCTCAAAACGTATTCGACCATTTTAAAAAAAATTTGATAAACGATAAGCCAAAATAATACTGTAGCTAAATAAATTGATTTTTGAATAGTACGTTATTGCACCCCACAATGCCAAATTTTTTTCAGGTCAAAACTCTTTGTTGATTGAAGTAAATTGTTGACGATTTCCGCTGACTCAATGCCCAAAATGAAAACTCATCTGGCTAGACATTCTCTTGCGCCCAAACATCAGTCTATAAGCACTGGGTTCCCACGCTCTCTTTCGCTCAACCTCAGGCAATAAAGCAAACAACAATAATGTTAAATCTACAAATTGACTTTAATAAAAAACTTCTCTGGATATTGACATTGTGCTAAACTGTTAGCAAAAACGTTTTATGAAAATTGCAATCTTACATTTGAAAAATATACGAGTTAGTAACTAAACCGAACTTTAACGAATTATTCAAAAGAATAACATAACAATGTAACAACGTCTAAGAACACGAATAAGTGTAACCGAATTTTCATAACACCATTCATTCACAACAATGCACTTCTTTCAAGATATTAAATCATACATTTTCATATGTATTGATTGCCGCTGGGTCGGTGTAGTATGTGGAGATGGATCGAACTTGAAAAAAGGAGAAGTAGATAATCTTTTGAGCGTGAAATTGACTGAAAAAGTTAAATATTTAAGATAAGCTGTAGTCATACTAAGAATGCGTTAAGAATATATGTGTCCGAAACGGAAAAACAGCTTATTGAAGAAGCACGTAGTTTAGAGCACTGCATAGAATATAGAACTGCTGCTGCAAAGTTTTACAGTTCTTTGTATAATGTGAATTATCAGGCAGAAGCTTTCCAGATAAAAATTTTAATCAAAGAAAGCTTTGAATAACTGCTAAGGCTGTCATGCCCAAATTTCACACTCATTTACTCCAAAGCGAAATTGCCATCTTTTAAAATCAAATCATGCGTTTTCACCTCCATAAAAATCATTTTTCATTTTGCGCTTTCACACCTTAAAAAAGCACTTCAACACTTCGATTTCTATGTTTGATAGTTCTGACGTCACTACATAGTAGTGCATGCATTTCATGTAAGTAAAAAAGCAGTCCATCACTTTGACCATGTGCTTTGATGCCAAAGCTTTGATGCCATGCTTTGGTATTATTCCTTTTGCATTGGAAAAAAATTATCTCAAACAAAAAGATATCAGTAGAGACCTGGTGAAGGATAGAATAACTTGGAAGTGAATTTCAAGAAAGCGTCCAACACATGCTAGCATGTAAAACGGACGTTAAACCGAATATGATGATGAAGATGATGATGATGATGATGATGATGATGATGATGATGCATTGGAAAACAACAGCGAAGTTTTTGTGAGGCAGTGAATTGTCAATGAAGTTAACAAGAAGGGATTTTACTTTTTGTTTGTAATATGGATCAAAAAAGGGCAGCTCCGCTTCGATCCTATGGATTGGGTGCTATTACATCATTACTTAATTCATCATCCCCCAAATATATATATATATATATATATATATATACATAATATATATTTGACACAGGAAATGACTAAAGAAAGTATGCCAACATTTACTTGAGCAAATCAAATTTTTATTTATTATTTGAAATTTTCGTCTGTCTACAACAGACTTTATCAAGAAACTGACNTTTTAGTATTTGATCATCAATAGTTGGTTTTATACTTTTCGTTTCTGTAAATTTTTCTTTTATGTATTCTAAACATAATTAAGAATCAGTCATATATATATTAGTTTACATAATTTTAGCTTAAGGTTATTGCATCGTGGTCAATATTATTCCAGTTTTTGCATAGAATATGATGATGTAGTTGTTTAATATGTACATCTGAAATGACTTTATTCAAATCGAATAACGCTACAGATCCATCTAATCGGGCAATCCCATTTGGTTTGAGATCTCCAAATATCACTTGATTTCTTTGCTCCTGTTGGTATATTCCAGTGAATAGATGAGTACCAGCACTTATTTAAGTCAGCTATATTTGCTTTAATATGGCAATTATTATCAATGACTTTTTATTAAAAGTTTTTTGTAATATTCTATGATATTTACTTTTTATTGATCCAATGATGATAGGATTATCTATTGTTTCTCATTTAACCAAATCACCTCCTTGTGAGAAAGAAACCTGTTTATCAAAGAGACCATCGGTGTGGCGAAATAACCCCTCTTCTGGTCCAGTTTGTACCATCAAATACCAAGTTAATACCGATTGTTGGAACCAATTTTCAAAAGGAAAAACACGATAAGGAAAAAGAGACAATCAAGGTTTGCAAAGGAATGTCAGTACTAGCAAGTCAAAATATCAAAGAGATGGATATATACAATACCATGGCATTTGTGATAGAAAAAGTTCATAAGAACCATGTAAAAGTTAATAAAAAATGGTTTCAAGAAAAAGAATTTTCAGAATCGTTTATTCCTTCTTTTTGGAACACAGTGTTCAAATGCCAAGGTGCTGACATTAATGAGTCTTATAATATATTTGATGTAAATAAGGTGGATAAAAAACAACTGTATACAGCTTTAAGCAAAACTACAAAATTTGATTACAGACATGCAAGCATGAAAGCAACAAATATATATATATTATATATACATATATATATATATCTTTCAACCTACGATTACCAGTATTAGAATTAATAAATAGTAAATTCAAGTCTATATAGGAATAGAAAGATGTACAAAGTGACTTCTGATAACAGAATGGCTTATATAGTGTTGAAATGTAAAGAGCCAGCAACTCGCATTAAATGGCATTTATCAAAGAAAAAGAGCCAAGTATCTAAACACAAAGACAATAAACCAAAGATAGATATTTGATTATTAATGTCTGAACGGACGACAAAATGAATATCGAAAAAGTCAAAAACGGATACATTGGAGAATGTGCCGAAAAGTATGGCTAATATTTGTTAAATATTAACTCGAACCCAATTAAGACAAAAAAAACCCCCAACACAAAGTCAATATTGAACATAAAAAAACAACTAGAAGATAGAATGGCTAAAAATGAAAAAAATTCTTTCATTTCTATTTTTACACTATTATTGATGGGAAAAGACATAAAACGATGTTACGATATAGAAAAACACCAACAAAATAAAGAATTAGAAAAGATCAACGAGAAGAAAAAAACAACACAACAAACTAACCATTTACTTCGAGTAAATATTATCAAATATATTTCTTTATTAAAGTATCTTTTTTAAATTAAACAAAATAATCATTACCTTTTTAATGTATTGGTATCCATTCATGGAGAAGATATTCCTTTCTTTTCAAAGGTCCTTTATAATGTAATCATAATAAACCATCCTATAGAGTCACAGAATATTTCGCCACTTCGTAATCATATAACTGTACCCAATCCATAGGATCAAGGAGTAACTACCTTTTTTTTGAACCATAGTACAAGGAAAAAGTAAAATCCCTTCTTGTTAACTTCATTGACAATTCACTGCCTCACAAAAGCTGTACTTTTGTTTCCCAATGCAAAATGAATAATACCAAAGCATGGCATCAAAGCTTTGGCATCAAAGCATATGGTCAAAGTCATGCACTGCTTTTTTACCTACATGAAATGCATGCACTATTATGTAGTGACTATCAAACATAGAAATCGAAGCGTAGAACTGCTTTTTTAAGGGGTGAAAGCGTAAAATGAAAAGTGCTTTTAAGGGAAGTGAAAATGAAAAATTTTATTTGAAAAGATGGCAATTTCGCTTTGGAGAAAATGAATGTGAATTATTGGCATCTCAGCCATGGTAGTTAAATAAATGGCAGTAATTCTGTACCATGTTAGCAACAAATATCTGCTTAAGATCGGAATCAAAAGGTTTCCAATATTAATGCTAAATAATAGTAATTGGCCTTGAATATATGTTTGGACAAAGAGTAATCAATTCTACTAGTTCTTTACTTTATAACCAGGTATTAATTAATTAATTAATTAATTAATTAAGATAAATCAAGAGCGCAGAAAGCTTTTTCAAAAGTCGATGAAACAGATGCCATCTCCTAACCTGGAACTGAAAAGAGCATAAATTATCACTTTTAAGTTATGTTTTAATTATGAAACCTTATGGCATCTACTTTACCTTTATCTTCAACTTTTGTTAGGACTTAAATAAAACTATTTTTTCGTACAAGGAGAGAGAGAAGGTTAACATAAAGATGATAATTATTTAAATGGACTGTTTCGGTAAAAGGCATTCTAATGGGAAAATGTATGTGAGAACAGGCACTTAATCAATGATTTAAGGTTGTCATAATTGAGTGGACTAACTTAGCAACTTTACAATTCCTAGAGTGCTCTGTTGTAATTGAAATTCAATTTGTTAGTGATCACACACAATACTACTCAAACGAAAATTCACTGTGTTATGGTTTCAGCTACAGTCTAATGCACGCATGTGAACAATTTCCAACGATGTCGTATAGAACAAGAGTAATATTTATTGATTTTTCTTAAGGTGTTAGACAAATGATACATACTTGTCAAGGCTTACGCTTTAAAGGCGGATGTTTTAATAAAGTATTTGAATAATAGGCCGAACAAATTAAAGGAGTTAAATTATGTTTCATTTCGCTCGTCTTTGGATATGATAATGTTGCAAAGAGATTAGTAATTAAGGTTTAAGGTATTACATGTAGAAATAACCTTCAGGTTACGTAGGATGTAACCAAGAGCAGATCCACTGGGGAAATAAAAGCGTCCAGACACTATTTTTGGCGGATGATTTTAAAATAGCATCGGTCAATCTTCGTGTCTTACTTCTGATAAATGTTTGCATTTTAGTTCAGCTCTCTTCTTTTGTTGTATTTTCTATTTTCCTGCAGGAAAGCACTAGTTTATTGACATAGTTAAGGCAAATGTTATGGGAACGTTTTAGTTTTATAGGTAACTTATCACCTTTGTGAAGAGTTTTATTCTGTGAACTTAATATACTTTCTGGCTACAGCTTTAAAGGTGATGAATCCTCTCTTGCATATTTTCATCTTAAGTAAAAGAGCGGAAAATAGACGTACTTTTCATAATTGCAATATCAATAATAAAAATCGTGATTTCTCTAGAAAAAAACAAAGAAAAGGATCTAATAGTCTTACCCTTGATTGATATGTAGAGTGGCGGTGAAGGGAGAAATGTGTGGCTGATATTTGAAGTACCTTTTGACAAACTTACAATGTGCCAATGTCCTTCCTTAAGGTTTTTGATTCGGAAAAAACCATCCGAAGCGCTCACGTTTAACACAGAGGTATTACTGTCTGTTTTGATGGTTAAGGCATAAAAATTGTAGTTGTGATCTTCAGGCCATATAATATCCACATTGCTGCCATCCCTTGTTAACTCTCCATTGAAGTATGAGGGTGGTTCAACTGAAGAGAATATAAAAAATTATGATCATCATCATCATGTGATAGTATTAGAATGAAGAAAAATAATCACTGAATTTTGATAGGAGAAACGAAGAGTTATGTCAATGCTTTAAGTGCTTATTTTGAAGACTGAAATGAAACGTGAACTTTTTTTCCAATGGTGTTTATATTTTCGGTTAATAGCTTTTAGGATGTAAATTCGCTCTATTTCAGCTTTTTAGTTGTAGCATAACTACTTTGACCTTATGAAATACATTATGACAAGGTTTATAGAACTTAAAAGCTCTTTCTCCCCAAGAATTTATCCTTATGTGCTATCTAGTTGGACCAAGCTTACATCATTTTCCAGATTTGATGTGAGGAGGTACTACCAAGTTTCATATATAAAAATTTTTACATTATCAGATAAATACCAATAAGACAAACCAAATGAGGGAAACTAACTCGGAGTGTTCATTACATTCACTTTGCAGGAATTCGCATAAAAACTGACTCAGAGAAGAAAATCTACTTCATAGACGATTATTTCAACCGTACTGTATCATACTTTAAAAAGCTATGTAAACTACAAAAGGTGAAATTGGTGCTGTAAAAGTATAACTACTGAGAAAATAATGAATGTTAAACGAGAAATGTACGGTCTTGATAGATAAGACGACACATAATTTCTTACTAGTTTTATACTTCACGAATTTAAGTCGATTAAAATAAAAGATTTAAAAGTAACGAAAAACAAAGTCAGCGTTAGAAAATACCTTTTGTGATACACCCAATAGCTGCTATCAAGAAGAACAACATGTACCAAAATACCTTTCCCATCTTGGTGTCAAAAAGCATTAAAACACAGTTGCATTTTCTTCACAAGACAAAATTTAAATCAACTTGCATGATTTATCTAGAAAGCTTGTATATACAACAGGACAACAAGGAATACAAGACGTTCAAAGTATTTTGGTTTGTTACGAAGTTTTATTTTTTAAATTATTGAATGATATACTTATTAAAAAATCCATCAATTATTGATATCTAGTATGGAATATAGGATCTGGATTGTATGGTCAGGCAAAAATATTCTATTAGAATATGTATTTAGTATAAAAAATAAAGTGATACTTTGTAACTTCTTCAGACAGATGCAATTCATACATAAATTATGAAGGTTTGCATAGGTTTCATAAATAGATAGCCTGTTAGAATCCATGGAAGCATAGAATAGTTATAAAATATGCAAACCTTGCTCTATACAGTCAATAGACTTAACCAGCTAGTGGTAGATTATAACAGCCAATTACTCTTACGATATTACTCACTTAACATCACGGATAACAGCTGTACAACCAATGGATACGGTACCTTTAAAATAGACTAGCAGAAGTACCCCGCGTTGCTGGGGTAAAAAACTGCAATTTAGTAGGCTAAAAAGCCCTTATCAAGATAATTGTAAGGTGTTGCTCGATAAGAAATGTGGTAGACCATTTCAGTTTAAAGAACTGCAACTACCTTGACATTTGGAATGCGGATTTGTACGGTCAAGGAGATTACTTTATAGTAAATTATGGGTTTTCGGGGTGGGGATGGGGCCGAACATTGTTTATTTTATTCTATTTTTTGATTTGAGGCCTCCTTCACCTTGAAAATGGGATTGGCCGCTCCCTACCTGAGAATGACCTCCGAGGTCAGCCTTTTATATGTCAAATCCTCCCCCGGATGAAGATAGACTCACATTCCAAATTTCAGCTTCCTAGGTTCAAATTTACTTCAAACAGACAGTCAAACAAACAAACATACTTACTTTTATAAATATATAGATAAAGTTGTAGTTGTGATACGTTCAGGAAATAAAGTTCTTAAAGTGTCACTTGCCACGTGATGTCTTTCTTACATGAGCTTTAGGTACTAGTTAAATACTATTAAGAGAATTAAAGCTGTAACCGAATAGCTGCGGTTTTAAAGATTTTTAATCCAATACAGGAAAAACAAAAAGGTAAAGTATTATGTCACTGTGATACGTCACGTGCTCGCCCTTGGCTCGATGGACAGTGAATTGACACTGCGAGCATAGAAAAACAAAGTTTATCAAGTATAATCTTTTCAACTAAAGGCTAAAGCCTAAGTAAAATCATTTGACACCACTGATTTTTAAATAGTTAAAACGCTACGAAGTTTTGGTTAGGTATTACCTCAGTCACGCAAGTTAAAACAGAGGATGACTGTTGAACTTGCCCCTCTAAAGAGAAAATTTGTTTCAGACAGAGACAAGATGTTGTCGCCTGAAGGAATACCCTTAAAGGAGGAGAAGAGTTTAAGAAAGGTAGTACTATTTTCTGAGAAAAAAGAACGAGTCAGGTTCTGATGATACAACCATTAAAAGGAGAAACGAAGGTCTATTGCTTGAAATGGTGTTAAAAATGCTCAATAGAATATAGAGGAAGGTACAATTGGAGATGATAATAGGGTAACAGAATGAACTTGCTTTTTCTAATAAAGAAAGGAGCATTCGACAACAGCTATGCAAAGGACAGTTTTTTAAAGGAAAAAAAAATTCNGTACGGTCTTGATAGATAAGACGACACATAATTTCTTACTAGTTTTATACTTCACGAATTTAAGTCGATTAAAATAAAAGATTTAAAAGTAACGAAAAACAAAGTCAGCGTTAGAAAATACCTTTTGTGATACACCCAATAGCTGCTATCAAGAAGAACAACATGTACCAAAATACCTTTCCCATCTTGGTGTCAAAAAGCATTAAAACACAGTTGCATTTTCTTCACAAGACAAAATTTAAATCAACTTGCATGATTTATCTAGAAAGCTTGTATATACAACAGGACAACAAGGAATACAAGACGTTCAAAGTATTTTTGGTTTGTTACGAAGTTTTATTTTTTAAATTATTGAATGATATACTTATTAAAAAATCCATCAATTATTGATATCTAGTATGGAATATAGGATCTGGATTGTATGGTCAGGCAAAAATATTCTATTAGAATATGTATTTAGTATAAAAAATAAAGTGATACTTTGTAACTTCTTCAGACAGATGCAATTCATACATAAATTATGAAGGTTTGCATAGGTTTCATAAATAGATAGCCTGTTAGAATCCATGGAAGCATAGAATAGTTATAAAATATGCAAACCTTGCTCTATACAGTCAATAGACTTAACCAGCTAGTGGTAGATTATAACAGCCAATTACTCTTACGATATTACTCACTTAACATCACGGATAACAGCTGTACAACCAATGGATACGGTACCTTTAAAATAGACTAGCAGAAGTACCCCGCGTTGCTGGGGTAAAAAACTGCAATTTAGTAGGCTAAAAAGCCCTTATCAAGATAATTGTAAGGTGTTGCTCGATAAGAAATGTGGTAGACCATTTCAGTTTAAAGAACTGCAACTACCTTGACATTTGGAATGCGGATTTGTACGGTCAAGGAGATTACTTTATAGTAAATTATGGGTTTTCGGGGTGGGGATGGGGCCGAACATTGTTTATTTTATTCTATTTTTTGATTTGAGGCCTCCTTCACCTTGAAAATGGGATTGGCCGCTCCCTACCTGAGAATGACCTCCGAGGTCAGCCTTTTATATGTCAAATCCTCCCCCGGATGAAGATAGACTCACACTCCAAATTTCAGCTTCCTAGGTTCAAATTTACTTCAAACAGACAGTCAAACAAACAAACATACCAACTTTTATAAATATATAGATAAAGTTGTAGTTGTGATACGTTCAGGAAATAAAGTTCTTAAAGTGTCACTTGCCACGTGATGTCTTTCTTACATGAGCTTTAGGTACTCGTCGTCGTCGTAGTCTGTAGATCGTTATCGACCTTTAGTGACCTCTCTGACCAGTTTTCGCCACTTTTCGCGATCCTGACATGCGTTGTTAAGTTCTTGCCAGTTCATATTCATTTTTAGGTACTAGTTAAATACTATTAAGAGAATTAAAGCTGTAACCGAATAGCTGCGGTTTTAAAGATTTTTAATCCAATACAGGAAAAACAAAAAGGTAAAGTATTATGTCACTGTGATACGTCACGTGCTCGCCCTTGGCTCGATGGACAGTGAATTGACACTGCGAGCATAGAAAAACAAAGTTTATCAAGTATAATCTTTTCAACTAAAGGCTAAAGCCTAAGTAAAATCATTTGACACCACTGATTTTTAAATAGTTAAAACGCTACGAAGTTTTGGTTAGGTATTACCTCAATCACGCAAGTTAAAACAGAGGATGACTGTTGAACTTGCCCCTCTAAAGAGAAAATTTGTTTCAGACAGAGACAAAATGTTGTCGCCTGAAGGAATACCCTTAAAGGAGGAGAAGAGTTTAAGAAAGATAGTACTATTTTCTGAGAAAAAAGAAAGAGTCAGTTTCTGGTGATACAACCATTAAAAGGAGAAATGAAGGCCTATTGCTTGAAATGGTGTTAAAAATGCTCAATAGAATATAGAGGAAGGTACAATTGGAGATGATAATAGGGTAACAGAATGAACTTGCTTTTTCTAATAAAGAAAGAAGCATTCGACAACAGCTATGCAAAGGACAGTTTTTTAAAGGAAAAAAAAATTCCATTGAAATAATAAATATTTATTTTATGTGTATTTATAGAAAAAGCCTTTTTCTTCAGATCTTCTTTAACGAAATTGTATTACAGGTTAATCAAATTAATGAAAAAAAATTTTTTTTCAATTATGGATTTCCTTATTTTTTTCGTTTACACAAAACACATTTTGCTTTAATTAACTAATTTTTCAGTGTTAATGAGTATATTTGCTCAGTGACTACACAAAATTGTCGGAAAAACATTTCTGTGTTTAATTATTGGTATAAAAGTAGAATTAAAAAATGAAATTTAATATCATCTCAAGTACTAATCTGTATCCTACAATTCTCAAGACTCGTATAAAAAAAGTATTTTTCCTTAAAATATGGGGTACTTTAGACTTTCTCACTATACATATTGACAGTAATAATAATGAATCTGTACTAGAATAAATATATAAGAGATAAACAAAGAATTTATATAGTTTGATAACTTTTCGCAGTATTAAGTAGCATGACTCATGGAAAATGAACACCCCACAATACAAGCAAAATTGGCTGTACAGTATACTTGATAGAGTATGCATAATGTATCATGCAGATAGGGATAAAGTTCAATTACCAGTAAAAACTATGAAGTCAATCATTACAAACGCCCTTGTCTAGAATTTGATGGATTCTCTGCAATGGCTGAAAAAGGTAAAGTCAGCTAAGTGTAAATATGAACTTTAATGTCTTTGAGACACTCGGTACAATACTGGCACCAGTAAACCAATCATTGATGTATTCGTTTCTAAAACTCATTTAAAAAGGTTGTTAGTTTTGAAGGTCTTTCTCCTTTCTAAAATACGTTGAACTAGGAAGTATAAAAACGAGTATTCACGGACAAGTAGACATTTTTACTCAGTCAGAAATACTGTCATAAAAAAGTATGTATGTACAGAACAGTCCGCTTACCAGATGTTATATGCATTCAGCTCACCTACTTTTCAAATTTGCTTGATTTGATTTTCGTTCACTCAGCTCTTTCCAAACAAATCACTATGAGCTTTTAAAAAATGACTCAACTTCTCTGAGAACAGCAAAGCATTTAGAGTTTGCTTTCAGTAAAGAATCACCGCAGAAAATCATTCCAACGCCGCAAAAAAGTACTTAGAGATGAGCGCTTTTGAAAAGTTAATCTTCTTGGTATAAAAAGTTAAATTTCAGCGTAATTCCTCGTCATTTGCTCTAACTTTGCCTTACTGCTGTACACTACATTTTTATTTTATTTTTTTTAGTTTTAATGTCATTTTTCCCCAGCAATTGGGGCTCAGATGGTGCCCTTCAGAGGGACTTTGATTTGGCAGTGAGGAATTTCTTGGCCGGATGCCCTTCCTGACCCCAACCAATGTCTTTTTCTTTTGCAAAGTTCCAAATCCTCTGTCCCGGTGGTAATTATCATTGCCTTCTAGCACGGATTCTGACTTGGAGGCGTTCAGTCATAGTCCTACAGATGGTAGCTTCGCACCATTAGCTTTTCAGCTAAGTGCAAGTGCCAGTTGTGCTGTACACTGCATGTAAAAGTGTATTTCTTAATGTCTTGCGTGGTCATTTTAATGCCAGGCAAACTACTAATTTTGTCGTCTGTAAATAATAGAACTAAATGAAACCATTGAATGACGTGACAAGAAGTGATTACAGCAAATGCAGTAATTTCTGTACTTTTAATGTTTAAGACCAGAAATAATTTAATATTTTTCCAAATGTTCGTAGTTCAGATGTTATGAAGGAGTGAGAAAGGAGTGCCTCCTGTAGTACATGGTCAGCTTTGGAATATTTGTTTGCTATATGCAATAAAAATGTCTGAGATTAACAGCTGTAATGTAATAACATGCAATGATGCGGGGATTAATGTCTCAGCAGAACTGTTCGGCCTCAAAGATAGTTTAGGCTTAACTTAGGTATTCTGTTCACTGAGAGTGCAATTGCTCAAGAACTAACTACAGGGTATTTAGATTGAAAAGCTATCTAAAACATGCTTGAAACAATGGAAATAAAACAATTTACCTTCCTCTGTGACTGCAAATCGGTGGATTCTGTATATGAAATGGTTAAAATAATGATATAAATATTATGCAAATTCATTAAAGCTGAAAGACACCGAAATTTCAATCACCATTTACAAGCACTCAGTGACAAGCGACTATTTTTTCCAACATCTGGTCAGTCACAATCTTAAAATTTGCTTACACCTACATATAATAAGTGTCAAATCTTCAAAAAATCCAAGGTGTTCAAAGTCAAAATGTTCACCAGGGTTATCATGTTTTCAGAAAAGGTGCTCATTTAAGGATTGCACTTTAAACTTGTTTTTTGGTTGAACAAGTTTTAATGCCAAATTTGAAAACAACTAACGGAATATTTTGCAAGAGAGGGATTACCGTTTTTCAAAGAGCAATGTAGCTCTTATCAACTTAAATTGTGCATTGTATGAAGTTACAGATGTTGTTTTAAAACAGGTGGATAACATAAAGGAACATTTCCAGCATGTTTATCTAGAGATTTCAAGGTTGCAAGAAATCCATTTGACAAATGCAAGGACCTGATATGCTTTGACGCAGAAAAAGTTACGATTTCTGCTGTCAATGTAGATCATACCAAAAACTTTAGGCAAGATTTCAAAGTAAATGTTTGGAAGTAGAAGATATTTTCTTCAAGAAGAAAAACATTGTGGTTGAAATGAAAACAAGATCTAAATAAATGATGAAATCAGTTCTGTTGATCCGCTTTTAATGTTTTAGCACCTAATAACAACTGTCAGTGGTCTGAGATCAGAACTTGACTTAGAAGAAGCTTTCTCTTATATGTTATGCACATTTTCTCTTTCTCCCATTGAAAATGATGGATTGTTAAGAGAGACAAACAAGCCTCATTAGTAAATTATATGTGGTTTTCAATCGGATTTCATGTTATCTTGTTTTAAGAGAGTTCTGTTTATATCTTTGAATAAGGTTCGTTACTTCAAGAGGTAATTAGGTCAAAGGGAAAGGTTTCATAAAATATGCACAATTATGTAGACTTTGTAATCAATTATTATAATGAAGGAACAACAGAGATTTTGATGGATATGCTTACAAGCCCTTGAAAATAAATCCCACCCATGTTCACAGAACCAAGGAAAAGCAAGGAAATTTATCCTTCTTGTGTATAGTGGAAAGAAAAACACAATAATCGACAAGCTTCGTCTTCCAAGCTTTTAAAAAAAAGTTACTAGAAACTTGAAAATGGTAGCCTACCTCCAACACCAGCTTGTGCGTCAGTCCATTTAATGCGCGTTTGCAACCAACTCTGGAAAGGAAGAAAGTATTTTCATCCAGAAGTCTGGGTTTGGGTTGTGAAGCGGGGAAATTTTGTTTTGTTTATATTGCGAAGCCTTCTGCACCATCAAGTTTACCAAAGCTTTTCAGGTGCAATTAGAAAAATAATTAAAGAAATTTCAAAGTTAAAAATTTACAAGAATAGACTTAAGTGCCCAAACATTTGTGGTGAATGTCAAGGAGTTTCATGTATAATCTGACAAGATTTTGCAGAAATTGACAATGATTTACAGAGTGCTAATCATATCATGAGTAATGTGTAAACACTGACATGACTTCTTACATTTTGACTTTTTCAAACGTGGGCTATTAAATAATGTGAAAACTTTTGGAAACTCTTCTCAAGATAAATGTTTTTTTGGGTTTTTGTAAATCAAGGACTACTCATTTCCAGTTATAATAAATTATCTTTTCTCAAAGAATTTCAAGTTTCTTGATTTGGTTTCCTAGTCTCCAAAGTCTCCATTGATATGGCAGAAAATAAATATCACTTGTAGATCTTTTTAAAAATAGTACTCTCTTGGCCAATGCTGTAAGGAGTAAAGGAGTACGTTTGTTGCCTAATTATCTACTTTTGGGTTAGGTAGACAAACGAAATTAGTTAAAAATGAAACAAGCAACGCTTGAATAATGGAAGGCGCATCACAAACGACAGACTTTTGTCGACAGAGGTTTGCAATTAACAGTATAAGTAAAACTTTTATTTTTTACAGCTATCTTACCAAATTAAAAGTTCATGCATAGACCTTTTTCTTGATCTTTATCTGACTAAAACTGGTAGGGTTGGAATTTTAACAATCTTCAAACTGCAGTTTGAAGATTGTTAAAAAAACATGAAACTAGTAGTAACTGCTAAATTTGTCTAGTTATTTTGTATACTATACTCGATATATATATATATCGAGTATATATATATACGTAACACGTAAAAGATTGTAAAAAGAATGACGAAAATCGCAGGCCATCTTGTTAATTAAAATCATGGATCATCAAGCGATGATCATATCAGTTATTTCAGGGAATTTTAAATCGAGATAACTTTCAAGATATGGGTCTCCAGCAGCATTGGCTAAATGCCACCACGATGTTAAATCAAGAGGCCATAAAAAAGAGAGAAAATATAAAAATGTTGAAATAAGAGCAACGGTATGGACAAAGTATGCGAAAGGAGAGCATGAAGAAATAAATGAAAAGAACTTTATCCAACTATCCTTGCCACAAGATAAGTCTAACATGGATTGCTAAACCATGCTACCAAACAAACCAAGTGGATTGCTATTTCACTTAACTGTCAATATAGAACCACTTTAAAAAGACAAAAGCTAACAGAAAAGTAAAAGGGGGAGAAGAGAATTTTAGTAGATGCGGCACAAGTCATTTTTAAAAACGTCAAGTCTTTTCTCAAAAGAAGAAAAG
>RDPX01000012.1:5060625-5085403 GCA_003991215.1 Morbakka virulenta
GGGGGGGGGGGGTGGGGGGTGGGGGTGGGGTTGGGAGCGGCGACGAAGGCAATAGCATGTAAGAAATAATATAGCATTATTTAGATTGGGAGATATATGGATACCAATTTTTCACTATCAGTTTTAGTAAGTATAGCTATTTTTGTCTAATGTGGTTCTGTCATCGACAAAAAGTTGGGTTGTTTGATCATCTTTAATTGAGCAATTGCACTGAGTGAATGAAACTGGGAGAAACAAGCGTTGATTTAAGAAGTCTACTGGTGTGGCCATTAAAAGTAGTTAGCACGAATACAAATTTTAACAATACCAACATACTGTTACTTATTTTAACGATGTTTGATGTCCCAACAGCTGTGAAAAATGTGGGGAAATAACAAAATGGAACTTAACGAATCATGAATGAACGACCCAGTTAATTTATTCAATCGCCAACCAAACTTTGCGTGGCTTTGTTGAAGTTATAACAACAACAAAATAGAAATTCTGTCAAACAATCAGGAACAATATTTTTTGTACGTCTGCCAAATATTAGACTCGGATGGTCGAAAAACCTCTGCACGAGTTTCTGATTGTGCTTTGAACTGGAGACAGAAATAAAGTGCTTATCAAGACAGCAAACAATTCAAAAATTTCAACCTTTACTTTTAAACCTCCTCATCTCAGCTGCTCGCATTGTGGGTTTCAGTGATTTGAAACATGTCTCGTGGAAGGTTTTTTCAACAGAAATTTTTTTTATCTGTTGACAAATAATTCAGTTTCCATACCAACCTTGTTGTCGATCACACGGAGCCAATGTAACGGAAACACTTTAAAATGGCGGTAGCTGTGAAGGTCAAGAAACATGGGAATGCAGAAGACGACACTATTACAGCTACATTTAAAAGAATTTAATCTAATTGTTATTGACAGTAGATAAAGCGAGTGTAAGTATTCTTTTTTTATCATGATAAAAAGACTTGCAGGATATCCCTTGCACTTAAGGGTGACATACATACAATCCAGGCCACAATGCAGTACGTATTGTTGATTTGCCTGAAAGGACGGTAGCGTTACCAAGCATCGTTGCTATTGGAATGGCAAGTTAAGCATAATGTCTGTTAAGGTGCTTCCTATTTGTTACAGCTATAATTCAATATGCTTGAAATTAAGTATTTTCATTTTGGCTGGGGTTGACGAATATTGTTAATGGCCCATGGAGTTACATGTGACGATGTGTTGCTAAACATTTTGTCTCCTGATACATGAATATTAGGAAGTTCTTAGTGAAATTGAGCGAGCAGGACTAATGTTCACAAGCTTGAGTTTTAACTTTGAAAACTCCCGTTCAATTCAGGATGCTTAGTTTAATTTTTTGGAAGGATATTTGTTGAGTAACCATCAAGATTTTTTCTACTATTTTTACCCGTGAAAAATATTTTAAAATCAAAGCAATAGCTACCCTTTTTTATAAGCGAAACCATATAATCTTTAGCTTCCAAGCTGAGGCAATAGTCACTCTTTTTATCTAGAATTTTTATTGTGACAGGGTCGATTAACTATATTAGTACCATATGTAATCAGTTGGAAAGCAGATAATAAATTTTTAAATAAAAATCAACCAGCCAAATAACTAAGAATAAATTTTACTCACACAGTTTGTTGAGTCTAAACTGTAGCATAAATGAATAAAGAAAACTTGCAAAGTTCTGTTAAATTTTTAAACTTCCTTGCGCCGCCTGACTATACAAAGTACTTTCAATATGTAAAACACAGGAATGAAACTTGTGGAAATGAACATAGCTAATTGCTTTCATATGTAAAATCTAAAACATGACGAAAAAAATTGCATTTTTAGGAGAAAAGGTATTGTGTAATATTACAAATAAAATGTTGATATTGATTGAATAATTGCAAAGGTTTTGACTTTGATTTTCAACTATTTTTGTTTTATAACCCTATCATTGTAAAATAATAATTTCTACTCACATTATAGTAAATTATATACTGTATGTACTTTAGGTTTACAGGTATATGTATCCATTAAATACACTGTTTTCATCCAAAAATCTTTTTGGGTAGGTTGGCGAGGCAGTATACATCAAGTCATTAGTAATTGGGGATATCCAAGGCTTTTTTAAAGCCCTCGACAGAAGTGCCATTGATAGTACTGTGAGTTAGATGGTTTTAAGTCACCATGGTTTGTTTGTTTGATTGGGGTGTGTTTTTTTTTGGGGGGGGGGGGAGAATAATTATTTATTCTGTTAATTTTCATAGTTCAGCACTACAAACCATCTGTTATTGTTGCTGATCTGATTGTTGCTGGGATTGGTAGTAATTCCTTTTTGCTCAAGAGATAAGATAAATGTTGAAAAGCTAATGATCATTATCATAGAATGTTGGGAAATTTTACTATTGGCAAGAACAATCAATAACCACCAATTTTGTTTCACTTTTGTCAATGTAGGTGAAGTGTTGACATTCAATATCAAATTAAGCTCTTCAGAAGAAATGGCCTACAATACAGACAGCAAGCTTCCAAGGCTTCCACCAATACCTAAGCCACCCATTAACTCTGCAAGATTTGACAATAGTCCTCTACTAAAGTATAGAAGGAGTGAAGAAATGAAAGCTACACTCTCCAATATCATGTAAGTATTTATGTTGTGCAGAGTTATTTGTACAATGTTTGGTGTGTCAAATGCAAGTATAGCTGTCAGTGTTTTGGAGATGTTGGAAAATCTGTTTTTGCTAGTTGTTAAAGGAAAGAACCCATTTTTAGACAGAATCAACAGTATGACAGTTTACTTCTAGGCAATTTTTGGGTATATTTTTGTATATTTCCTTGGGTTGTTGGTTACACTTATGTACAGTGCTTGGGCAGAGCAAAAGGGAAATAGTTCACAATCAACCAATATCCATTTTGGGTCACTGAGGCATGTCAGACATTTGTGTCTTTTGTGTCTATGCATGGTATCATTGATAGTACTGTGAGTTAGATGGTTCCAAGTTACCACAATTCCCATGGACAGTCAGTATGGACCCCCCCCCCTAGGCATAGCCTCAAATACAATGATGAACAACAGTGGGCTTAGAACCAACTTCTGGAGTACTCCAGCACCAACTTCAAACTCATCACTGACCCTTACTGGACTCCTAGCATCTCAGTGCATAGATAGATTCGATAACATCAACAATCCATTCTGGTACTACAACCACACACATTGCCAAACAAAGCACACTCAAAAGCCAAGTACAAATGCTTAAATTTAACAAGTACTTCCTTTGCATCTGATGTAAATTGAAAACTGCATCAGTAGTGCTTCTGCTAGGACAAAATCCAAATTGCTTTCATCAATATTGATAGATGCTCTGATGAATTTTTCAGTTGCTCTTTCTATAACCTTAACAAACTGATCATCTGAGAACCTGATCAGTTAGTTTCAGACCTTGGTAATTCCCTCTCTTCAGTGTATCACCTTGGCCTTTATACAAACTTAGGATTGTGCTTTTATTCCATTCCTTGGGTATCTGTCCTTGCCTCACAATAGCATTGGCCAAATTGCCTATGACATGGCAACATTTTTCTGGAGAAGTCAACAGGATTTTGTGCAGATGGGCCAGCTGCTTTGGCAGTCTTCATTCTTAGGAGAGATTCATTCACCATCTCTGGTGTGATATAGTGAGCAGAGCCAACTATAACATCTACATCTAGAAGATACTCAGACCAAGGGGCCTCAATATTAAGCATTTGTTTGAAGTGCTGTTTCAAAGTCTTTGCCTTAGCATCAACATTAAATGTGATATTGCAATCATTGTCAATGATACACTTTTTTACCCACTGCATATTTGTTTACCTTACACATATGCTTGGCAACTTGATAGGTATTATCAGTGCCACCATTTATGGCAGCAAAAGCAACATCCTCCACATTTCTTTGGGCAAGGTACATTGCACTTATGGAGTGAAGTTTCACTGCCAAATAGTTGTCTTTGGTACCACCAGTTTCCAAGGAATTCCACAGCCTCCTATTCTTCCTAAAAGCACGTGTCACTCTCATTCCACCACCAAGTTTGCTTTCTCCATATGCCTTTCTTTGCCCAGCCACAGCCTTTTTTTCTACAGAATGCAGGAGACTGCTCTTAAGTCTAGTCCATATACAGTACTCCCCCCCCCCCAATAATGAACACACTTATGGGGAAATTGAGTTGTTCATTATTGGGAGGAAGCTGTTATTTGGGGAGATCATATTTTATGTACTTTCTTTTTCTTTCTTCTCTGCTTTACTTGTGTCAACACATCATTAAAAACACCACACAAAAAGTACTTTACAATTGTAACGAGCAAATATAGTGCATGTTGTGAAATAAACAAAGAGATCGAACAGGATACAGTAGGCCTAATCACAAAAGGTCAAAAAGCTAGAGAATTGAATGCTTGTGTCATAAAGAGTTGCTGAAGCACTACAACATAGAGAAAGATTCATCATTTCTTCAAAAAGTCAGTCATTCGCAGCTGCTTTTGTGGAACAATAGTGGCAGTGGCTTCGATCATGTGCCTGGCTTGAAATAACACAGCCAAGAGTTCAGCATTGCCCCTGGTGGAAGTGTACTCAATGCATTTTGAGATACAGGCTGCTGCCTCAATCCTCATTGTTGGTGGTGAAGTGGTATCAGGATCGTCATCCCCATCACTTGGGGTGTTCATACTTGACGATAGTTCCATTCTTGTATCCTGCAAGGCTTCAGACACCTCAAGACCATCATCCATGCTACAATATTCCTCCATGGTGATGTTCTCTTGGACCAGCAGTGCTTGCTGTCCATCAGTTAGAGCTGGAACAGGTTGTGGAGCTGGTGCAGGGGCATCCTCATCTGTGGCCCTTGAAGAGCCACACCTTGCAAAGCATTTTGTGATCGTGGAGTCAGTCACTGTATTCCACTCGTTCCTGACCCACATGACCACATCAAGCATGTTGACCACCTTGGCGATGTCAGTTGCAGACTTCCCAGCATCTATCTCACTAAGCACTCTGGTTAGGAGGCTCTTATGGTAGATGAGATTTACTGCCTGGATAATACCTGCATCACATGGCTGGAGAAGGCTTGTAGTGTTTGGTGGTAGAAATCGCAGGTTGATGTTCGATAGTTGTATGTCAGGGTGTGCTACACAATTATCTACAAAAAGCCAGATGTTTCATGACTGTAATCTCATTGAGTTGTTTATCTTCTGGAGCCACTCTGTAAACAAATCTCCCATCATCCAAGCATTTTATTTGCAGCATATTTTACTGGAAGGGTTCCTTCCCTACCATGAAAGCAGTGTGGCCTCTGGCCTTTGCCTATTATGAATGGTTTTAGTTTCTCACCCAATGCTGAACAGCATAAGAGGATTGTTATCCTCTCTTTCACTTTTTTGCCTCCTGTACTCTTTTCTTTCTTCTCTGTTAGTGATCTGGTTGGTAATCCATGGTAGAAAAGGCAAAACTGTATCGCTCAAACTGTAACCTTCACAGATAGAAGGTAGCCTCTTCTTGCAGTCCTTTATCACCTCATTGTTTACGTCAGCAGCTTCCCCTACAAGTATGGTTAGGTGCACGTTGTGGCAACACTGCCACTTATACAACCAGCCAATGGAGGCAGTGAAGTTCTAATATCCCATTTCTGTTGTGATATTATTTCCTTGCTCTTAGACAAGCTTTCCTGACACTGGAATATTGTTGGCTCTAGCTTTCCAGAACCAGTGCCAAATGGCATAATTTACATCATATGTAGCCTTCCTTATCTTAAGCTGCTTCTGTCCTGCCCTTCCCTCTCTGGTCTCCCATAAACATAAAATATCAGCTTGGCTGCTCAAGGCACCTTGAATTTGTCTCTTTCCTACTTTGAATCTAACACTTAAATCCTTCAGAGTGAGTTCTTGGCTTTCTTCCTTTAATCTGATAAGTTTCACTTTTTCTTCTAACGTTAAACACTTATGCTTTGACATTTTCACTGCAATTGAATGTATCAGTCGATTCATCTGATAAAACTTTATCATCACAGGAAATGAGCACTGTTTCTACAATGGAGTGGAGACATCGTTAATGCAATATGCACACTGTAAAAAACACCCACTCAGTCTACAATTGTTTTGTTTTGATTGTTAGCTTTGCAAATAAATGGACGCATCATTAGCAAATGTCATCAATCAATAATAAAATTCGTCGAGAAGTACCTGTCATTATTGTTGTCTCACACCTTTTTAAGCTCATATTGACAGGAACAATACACAGTTACAATTATCCAAGTGATACAGCTACCATTATTTGGAGGGAAATTTCACTCAGGGGCACGATTTTGTGTTTGTTGTTTGGGTTATGGTGGGATCATTATTTGGAGGGATGCTTTAATGAAATATACAAGGGAAAAGTTGCAGGCACATCAAATCGCTCGTTATAGGAAGGGAACTGCTATTTGGGGGGATTGCTATTGGGAAGGAGTACTGTACTCTCAACATCACTAACAATTAAGCATTATAAAGACACATGGATGTTGGCCTTATACTCTCATTCTTAATCTAACAGACACTTTGTTTGGGGACAAGCACTTTGCTTCTGCTCATACTGAATAACAGTTTGGCATCACAAACAAGCACCTTACTCTGTGGGACACAATCGTAACTCAGCAACACTTTGATGTTCTATACTAGCTTAAAATTATGATGTCCTACAGGAATGTAGTGAATTTGACAACAGTAACCACCTGATTCATAAGTCATGAGATGACTGCCTCTTTTCAAAAATTGTGAATTAGCTACCATCATACTGTTAGTTTGTGTCACCCTTGATGTTATGATTACAAAATCCTTTTCCACCATGAGCACCATTGTAACCATCAGCCAGCCTACCAATGTCAGATAAATCTGGATCCTCTGAATCTACATATCCCGCTGCTTTCTTGATCATCTAAAGGAGCCTTTTTCTCCCTTTGGATTAAAAAAATATTTGTCATCTGTTTTAGTAGCTCTTCTTTGTCTTAATGTATCCAGATGCAATAATGTTGAACACCCTTTGCATAAATTTAGAATTTCTTGTCCATGATATGTGTTTTACCATAAAGTGAAGAAGAAGTGAAGTGTGTTTTACCATAAAGTTTTTTGCTCCCATATTCTTGTAGGTATATACAACTTATTTTTAAAACAAAATGTATTTTTTGGTTGTGGCTGGTAGGTCAAAAATTACACTCAAAAGTGGCATTTTGAAGTGGTTGGCAAAGTCTGTTGTTTGCAATTGTTCATAATCTATATTTGTATTACAGAACATTCAGTCAAATCATTTTATGAATTTATAAATTCCTAGAAATGAAATTATGAATTTCGTTTCTTTGATCAACTGGTCTGCAACAACACATTAGTCCTTTAGCTCTTCTTGCTTTGTCTCTTCTCAAATGATCAATGATCAGAAAATACAGGTCAATGATAGTGTGTGACCAATCAAATTAGTTACAACATAATGGTAAGGTTTCAGCTTTTAAACTGTACATTCAAGTTACTTTGTGGCCAAAAAAGTTTTTGTTTTTGCAAAATAGCTTCTAGGTTAATCCATATTGTTCACTCTGGGTAGTAGCAGCCAAAATTTTGATGTCATTCACCGTAACGTCTTCCAGACTCCCACATGATCTCAGGTATTTGGTATCTGGTTGAGATGGTTTCTCCTGCAAATAGTTTCTGCCACTTTCCATCAATCTTAACATTCACGTACTTCTTTGAAAGGATGGTGATTTTCTTGAGGGTGATGGTACATCTAGCTTTGCCTGACTTTGAATCATCCTAATATTTGTTCCATTTTGCTATATTTCTTGTGTGTGTGTGTGAATTGTGGATAGGGAATAGGGAATTGTGGGTTTTTTTACAAGCTTTGGGGTTGACAAAATGGTTCTTTCCACAACATTCAAAACAGGTTTTTCCATTAGCTAGACCTCTTTCAGTTTTATGGAGTGAGTTGCAATGTTGACAAATTGAATTGTTGGATTTGTTGCTGTGCAGTATTTTCCAACTTTTTTTTAGTTTCATCATCTGTAATGTCTCTAGCATATTGGTTTTCCAGCCCTGATCATTGCTTCTTTCTGGAAGCCCAACCTGTGACTTTTGGAGTTCTTCAAGTGATTTGCGTATCCTTTCTTGCTTTCTCTGTGCCAATCCTCAATGCATGCATTTTTCAGGGCCAGATCTTAACTCCCTAACAAAGTCAGCTCAGTTTCTCAAGCTTTGTTGAGTTGTCAGCAATTGCCACACCACCATTGTTCAATTCATTAACTTTAAAAGTATGTTCATAGCTTTTTTATTAGTAGACTATGTGTGATTTGTACTGGTGTTTTATTATTCCTTGTTTCTTCAAGTATGATATTAAAAAGTAATTCCTCAAGCCTGATAAATTCAGCAATGCCTTATCCAGCCAATGTTTTGAACAAAATGATCTTCTCTTTATCATTGGTGATACCTATATTGGCAAAGCGATTCTCTGCCCTTACCAGTTATTTGATAAACAGTCAACATTCTTATTTTGGCAGAGCCAAAGAAGTTTTGTCATGTGGGCTGGTCATGAGGTCTTTCTTAGGATGCCTTGAATCATGTGTAGCCACATTTGCAGCAGTTGTTACAGTTGTTTTAATTTTTGCTAAAAGCACATGAAATTGCTTAGGACTTAGTATAATCATTTTTTATAGTCCTGGTAAAAGATTAGGTATTTTCTGGGGCACACCCTGTTAGGTGTTCTCTTTCATGAGTCTGGAGGTTTAGCAGGTGTTATCAACAAATCATCTACATTAAAGTAAATAAACTATTTTCACCCCAGTTATCCAAGGGACATTGATGTAAGTTTGGGGAGACATCAGTCTCCAGGAAAACTCCTGTGTATCTTAAATTTAGTGGTGGTATATGTGATAAACAAGTTTCAATTTCAAATTGTTGTCTTTCTTAGTGTCAAAACATTTTCAGTTTAATTAATTGAGCAAAGGTTTGAGGCCCAATGTAATGGGTTGTATGTCACATTTATTTAAGCTCTAGCCTACAGAAAAAGGAAAGAACCATACACACTGTTTTTTCAAGTTGTTATCAAGTTAAAAAAGTTATTTTGTCATTAAGTGATATAGAAGGAATTGTTTTGTTGTAGAAAGGAAAAGGCCAAACAGGCAAAGTATGAAACAGAAGACAATCTGCAGAAAAAGAGGAAAACACGAAATCCCCCTGAAATGCCATCCACAGTATGTATTGTATATTTTTATGGAATACAGTGTGTTAATCAGTACTTTAATTTGTGAACTAAAAGATAGGATTTTAGGACCTAAAGAAATTCGAATTATATGGACCCATTTCAGATTCTGATCTCTTTAGAGTGAGTCAACAGGCCTACTTGATGTGAATTGGGCTCAATAAATACAGACACATTATGTGTAGAATGGTACTGGAAAACACTACCCATCTACTGAAAGTAATCATTAAAGGGGGAGCAATCAGAAGGAGATGACGTTTGAAAAAAACCCCACAAGAAATACGGATTGCAGTAGGATGATACATAGGAAATTCTATGAGCTATAGGTTGTTATGAAGTTATGCCATCTGGGCAAAAATAGATCTTGTTAAATATAAATGCCCATTTTTCCTGTGAGTAGAGGCATCCTAACAAATGGATGCAAAGCCATGAAGAGCACTGAATATTATGTTCCGGGGTGATAATTACTAGATAAGTAAATAAATGAATAACTATATAGTTAATTAAATGAATTGCCACTCTTGGCATACTCACAGGAAAAAAATGAGAATACAAAGAAGCACTGACACAGCAAAATGGTGAAGCTTGTATTAAATGGCTTCCCCTGTTTTTTAAGGGGTCTGAAGCATGGAAAGTGAGGGACCCTAGAATCATTGTTTTTAGAATTGCAACTACTTCAGGCATGCTGTATTTGTAAAATGCTGGGAAATCAATATATCTCTTCCTGCTGTCATGACATCTAAAAAGCTTTTTATTGTTGTTGTTTTTTGACTATAGAGTTCAGGACTTGAGGAAAATACAAATAATAATCAGAATTTTTGGGGCAATAAGTTTAGAAGTCTAAAGCCTAAATTAGAAGCCTAAATTAGGAGTGTTGGCACGAATGCCCCCCCCCCTCTATGCAAAAGACTGTGGGTGCCCATCATCACATATTTTTTCTTATGTATATTACTTAACATAAAAAAGGGAAAATAAAGAACATTTGCTCTCACAGATACCTTTGAGTAAATAAGCAACCACGTTGGTATATATTCCTATCCTGCATCTTTTTACCATCCAGTTTAGTAACACTTGTATTCTTTCACACCTCTTTATCCTACAATTAATTTTGAAATATTATTAATACAAAGCGTTAGTGTATTGCTCTAACATTTTTATTTAAAAAATTAATTTTTATAAATTAACATTTTCTTTGTTGTTCTTTGCTTGCAAACAGATGATGTCAAGGGAGAGAAAAATTAGAGTAAGCTGTGTTTTGATACTTTAATTATAAAAGTTTAAGGGGTATTATTATTTTGGTTAGGAACAAGGAGATAAAAATAGGTGGAATATAGTGGTGAAACAGTGGTGCGAGCTCTGCATGCCCCCATAGACACGTAGAACTCAAACAATATACCCAACTTTGGAGTTAAAGATACGGCAAGGAATCCGTGTATCAGAACTGATATGGCCATTTTGTTGGTTTCTATGTAAATGAGTATTTTTATGTGTATAATTTTATCAGTGTTCTGATAAGTAACTTAAGATATATATATATATATATATATATATATATATATATATATATATATATATATATATATATATATATATATNCTAAAAATTTTTTAGTTTTACATTTCCTGAACTGACTAAAAATTTTTTAGTTTTACTTTCTGACATCAACCTCTAGTTTTTTCACTTTTGTAAAGTTCCACAGTTTTTTGCCCATTCGGGGAATCCTATATATATGATTATTTGCCACAACAATGATAAAAATGCACATATAAACATTAGTATACATGTATATATATGTGTATGTATATGTATATATCATGTATATTATTTATGACATATTTTTAAGTATGGCTTGACTTTCAAATTAATAATTGATTCTTTAGTATTGTGTTGGATAACACAATACTAAAGAATCACTATCCAAGTTGGATAGTGCACATATTTTACAACTAAATTTGAATTAATGTAGAAAAAAATTGTATCACCAATGAAATAGACAAGTAAGTTAGCCATAGATGTAAGAGCTTTATCATGTCATGAGTCGTAAGCTTTTTCTGAGCTCAGAAAAAGCTTACGACTCATGACATGATAAAGCTCTTACATCTATGGCTTCCTCTGAGTCAATAAAGTTCAGAATTTTCAAGATTATTAGTGAAGTAAGTTAACCTTGAGGTGTTGATATATTCTTCAGGCCACCGTGTATTTTTTGTATTTTGTAACCCAAGATTTTCCTGCATTGACATTTTCAGTCCAGGGTAACATACAACACGACTGGATAATGAAATTTATCCAATGCACTTGAGCTCTCATAAGAAAGGTCATGCAAAGTTTTCTAGTGACTAAATTGATTATTAAAGATGTTATCTAGAACCCAGAAAGGAAGGGGGCTGGGGCTGAACAAGTTTGGAAGTGTTTTGGGTCATCTTCGTACAAGGGCCTATCTTTCAAAGGAGGTTATTTTTCTCAATGACTTCTATACATTTAGCCAGTGTTGTTAAAACTCTATTTTTGTTAATTAGATTGTTTGAAGAAGCATTTAATTACTACAGGAGAAATAGACTTAATTATCCTGGGTGCTTGTGAAACTTGTATGCACAAACATCCATAATATTGCTTACAGATGAATACTAACTGGTAATAATCACAGAGGTAGGCCAGGGACAACCCGGAGAAGAAAATTTATCTCAGATTTATCAGGACAATATATGTTTTTAAATATAACTATACTACTAATAGTCAGAGATACTGGAAGGCGGTTGGTTAATGCCTTATATCCCAAGGGATGAATATGAAGAGATAAGGCATAAAAATATTGATTAATAGTGAATTTGTGTTGTTTGCTCATTTGATTACACTGTCAGGCTGTAGTAATTTTTAACTACCATGTTCCACTTTTTCAACAGCTCAACTATCAGACTTTGAAAGAATGTGTTAGTAATGGCCCAGTCACACCCATGGGACAAGACTGTTGGGATTCAATACTGACGTTGCTTCCAAGACATCTTTTAGAAAATCCTAAAATGAAGCCATTTATAGATGATCTTCAAAATGAGCTCATGGAGGACTATAAGAAAACAATACAGAAATCAATGGGTACTAATATTTATACTTTAAGAGCACTTTTTTGCTTACACACTTAATGTTATTATACCCTTTTTTGGACGCTCTAAATAGCTTCTTTCCCATAAACTTTACCAGTATAAGTATTGTCATTAAATTTGAAACAGTCTGTAATAATGTAATGGGATTTGTAGAAACAGTGGTGCAAACAGGTCAGCATGAAAATTCAATCTGGTTGAAATCCTTGATAAGTCACCCGTTGTAAAAGCCTGTAATATGCTGAATTACCTGATTTGGCCTCCTGTTTTTAGCTCTTTTTTCATCTGAGAAATTTTGCTCTTTTGAGTTTTTTTCTGGATATATTTTGTTGACAGTTGTTTTATAGGGTTGGTTGGTCTTGGGATTTGTTTTGTCTTACTAAGACGTTATTAAAATTTATTCAGCTTTCTTTCAGGATTTTACTCTGGATTTAGCTAAGGGATACAAGGCCTGCTATGCTTACAACTTTTATTCGAGGACATTTGGACTATGGAATTCTTTGCCTCCTTTTTATATGTAGTGTTCCCATTACCTTCCGGAATCTCTCTTGGCTATGTTTTGCTTTAATTTGTTTTGCTTTTTTCGACTTTCTTTTATTTGAATAATATAACCCCATACACAGAATTGGCACTTTGTCCCATGTAGTGTGACTCTAAATCAAGCATTGACTCTCGAATAACAAAGAATATTGACTCGATAATATAGCATGATTAGTAAGACAACAACAAAAACCCGAATAGTTTTTCATTCTTTTTATGGTTATTGATATCTTTGGAACAATGTAAGCAAAATTTGATTTCTGTTTATTTTGTGTGAAATATTTCTTTCTTGTGCTCTGGACGTATTCCTGCCACAGACCCCTGCAATTTTTCAGTCGTCTTTCACTTTGCCATGTTAAACCAGTAATAATGAATATCATTACTACGACGTTTGTTTTATTAAGTTTAATGTTGATGTTAGTAACTAGTTTTTTAAATGTACTTTTAAATTTTATAATTTTATGAATGACCTATTTTATCCACGCTTATTTTTCATGATTATTATTTAGTATTTAGTTATTAAAATTGTCGTGAGGCCAAAACATAGTTAATAAACAGTAATGGTAAACTCCCGTTAGAGCAAAAATCGGATTAGAAAAAAGTTTGTTATTTTTCCCATTAAAACTGATGTTAATTACACATAATGTTTATCGACGTTGCTGTTAAGGAGAGTACATCAGTTCTTTGATCAAATATTGTCTTGTAGTTCAGTGTACTTTGCGGAAGCCAGATATTGTTGGGATTGAGGAGGATGAAGATTTACCAGATGATCCGACGTAAGTATTTGCGGGTATGAGATTTCTGTTGCAGTTATACGGAGCTTGTAAGAAATTTTATCTTGTTTACGCAGTGCCAGAGAGAAAAGATGTATATATTTTAGTTACAGGGAACTTGTTTAGTTGAATTGTTATGTTTTTTATAACATACCAAAGGTTTTACCTGATTCTTCAAGCTGTGTAAGTAAATAAATAGATAGATAGATAGATAGATAGATAGATAGATGGGTAGATAGATAGATAGATAGATAGATAGATAGATAGATAGATAGATAGATAGATAGATAGATAGATAGATAGATAGATAGATAGACAGATTATTCCATGCTTGTAAATTGGTATGAGATAAGGTAATAGGCACTTGAGCCTTGATTGATAACAGGCAACTAAATGTATATACAAGTCAACTTGTAATATATATATATATATATAAATATATATAAGATATGTTCAACAGGACAGAAACAAAACACNTGAGGAGGATGAAGATTTACCAGATGATCCGACGTAAGTATTTGCGGGTATGAGATTTCTGTTGCAGTTATACGGAGCTTGTAAGAAATTTTATCTTGTTTACGCAGTGCCAGAGAGAAAAATGTATATATTTTAGTTACAGGGAACTTGTTTAGTTGAATTGTTATGTTTTTTATAACATACCAAAGGTTTTACCTGATTCTTCAAGCTGTGTAAGTAAATAAATAAATAGATAGATAGATAGATAGATAGATGGGTAGATAGATAGATAGATAGATAGATAGATAGATAGACAGATTATTCCATGCTTGTAAATTGGTATGAGATAAGGTAATAGGCCCTTGAGCCTTGAGTGATAACAGGCAACTAAATGTTTGTACAAGTCAACTTGTAATATATATATATATATATATATATATATATACTTACGCTTTACCATTGTGTTTATTACTTTAATCAGCTGACAATGTGACATGTTAGAGTGACATTATTAAAGTGATTTTTACTTGAGTCTTTGTCCATAGAGTTTGACCATAGTAAAATGTAGGAAATATGTAACTGATGATGATAACGTAGTGACCCGAAAAAAGTAAAACATTGAGCTCCTTAGACAGTAATTGTATTCGTTAATCTTTTTCTTAATGTTGGGGTTTTTTTTGTGATGCATCTGCAAAACCCATTTATTTCTATTTTAGTGGTATTGACTATTCAAGTCCTTGGCAGGACAGTTACCTTGCATCAAAGGCACTTATAAAAAAGAATCTCCACATATTACATCCGTCACATCAAACAATCCTAAATATATGCCAAGGAAAGCAATACTCATCACTCTTACTTGTCGACCTTTCTGATTTAAGGTGAGTCTTTCAAACACGTTTACAGGGCAATAGAGGGGACGTTTGTGAAACATCGTGGTTCTTAGATTAAGAATTAGAATTAAAATCCAAATTAGACCTTGGACAGAGGGCAGTTAATTAAAAAAATTCGTACTTGAGGGTGGGCACCTAATAGAGTTTTCCTTGCATTTGTTTATTGATATTTGAATATGCTACCCACCTATGGTATTTAATTTTATGTACTTTGGCCAAAAAGAGGTTAAAATCGGAGAGGAAAGGTTACTTGTTTTAGAGTTGAGTGGGAAAGAATGATAATCTAAGACGAGACACTGTTTGTTGACCAATGTAGTATAAGTATGATCTTCCATCATGCAATCTCTCATTTAACTATAATCTTCTTTCTTTTCCTTCCTTCCTTCCTTCTTTCTTTCTTTCTTTCTTTCTTTCTCGTAACTCCTGGCGAAAATAAGTGGCCGATTTTTGCCTTGTTGGGAGCAAACATTAATATTAATAGTTAAAAATTCGCTTATTCAAGTGAAGACGCTTATTACAAAATTGATCTGAAATAAGGGTGTAGTTTTTCAAGAAAGATGCTTATTTATTGTGCTTAATCAAGTGAATACAGTGTTTGTTTTCAATATAGCTGAGCCAAGTATTTTATTATTATAAAAGAATACATTACCTCAGTCTTTACCTAAGTCTTGAAATACTAAATTTACGTCTAAATAAACACCTTAAATGCATCTTTGTTACAATTACATCAGAGTAATAGCAGAGTAATGGCATGAACATCAAATTCAAATCAGGATGAAAATGTGATCATCGAAGTAAGGGCAAAACAATTTACATCCAGGATAAATTACATTAGATTGAAATTAGAGCAAACAATGTCAAATTACAAATAAATGGAAAGAAAGTTTTTCCCTATTCAAATATTGTATACCCCTCTTTTGTACACAAAAAGTGCAACACTTATTGTCATCGCATCGGTTCGCACTGTCGAATTACAAAAGAGCAGTACCTAGTCTTTTTAGAAGCATGACGATGGGAGAAGTACCTCTCGAAATTTAGCACAGAAAAAGCTTGCAACACATGACACGATGACGATTCTGGAACTCCTTATTTAGGTATTTGTTCGAAATTTTTTTTCTCTGTATTCAGGCACAGTACTTGTGGCTTATACTTATTGGCTCATGGGTAGGTCTAAGAATCTTTACCCATGTCAACAACACAGAAATTATGTTGCTGTTGGATGATAAACATTATCTCATACTTTTCTCTCTCAATGAGCATAAACGAGCCAGATTAACTCGTTTTTCTGTTACTTCATATGCAGGAAATCAAATAATGGTTTCCTTATTTAGTCTAATGATAATTTGATTTAATGGATCAATTTTGAATAAAAGAGCCAAAACCGAGAGCGGTTTAGTTGCGATTGTGTTATGTTACACCTACATCCTCTCTACAGAACGTTGTGTTGGATGGTTGCGGAACTTGTTGCAACACCTATTATATAATATTATATTATTGTAAACAAATATTTGTCAGTACCAGTTCCCTTGAGCTTTCTGAGTCTGCCACTTTTTCTGTCTGTTTTAAAGCGGAGCGATTTGAGCGAGGTTATTCTTGTCGTCTCCGGTATCATTGCAGTGAGTGCTAGGTTTTCTCTATCCTCAGTTCTCATTATGTATTCAATGAACTGCATTGGCTTTTTCGAATATTTTCTATGGCTATTTTTGGGGCTTACCCTGTCGAATACTTCATCCTTTGTAATATGATATGCAATGGGAACTTTCAACATTCTGTGGAACTACATCATTTTTGCGCCTAAAAGGCATTAGTGCTTTTTTTTATCGTGCATGTTAAAATTACTTTGACAGAATAAGTGTTTTATATTTGTTATACATTCTCTATCTCGTCTTTAAGTGGAGGCCTGTATCAGCGAGGAACATTTTTCAAGAAAAGCTTTTCTTGAAATGATACCCGATGATCCTATTTGTCACATAGTGTCACCCTTACCATCTGATGGCCTGAAACTGAGTAACCAATTGAAATGGTGCACTTTATATCTTTTTTTCTTCACCTCGGGTTTTGATATTAAGGTCTTTCTTTTGTTTCTTGATCACAAACATTCAATTTTGTTTATCAATCAATCAATCAATCAAACGTCATGTAAATTCTTTATGTAAACGACGATGACGACCCACACCTCCTTGTCATCAGCAACTTTGATTGTGTTTGCAATAGTTCCACAATCCAGTTACACTCCTAAACTTTGACAGAAGTTCCTGGGGAACGAACAGTGTTTGCTACCGATGCTGCTATTTAATTTTGCTTATGCCGAGGCTAATTATTGAAGCTAATTCTGTTGCGAACGTTCCAGAATTTGTTGCTTTCGTTGCATCCTGTTTAAAATATGTTATTGACAGCATGTTAGTAATATTCTCACTTTTGAAAAACAGGTCACATGGGCCTATTGAGTGCGATAATCTAAAGAAGAGTGTTCTCTTAGCTTGTGAAAAGATGGAGGAAAAGATGATGCACAGGTAAGCTAATTTCATTTGAAAGTGACCAATAAAAACTTAATTGGGTTTAGTGTTTTTGTTCCCATGGATAAGATACTTGCAAACTTGGAAATGATACAAGAAGCTATTATTAACACACTGGTAGCAAGGATAAATATTAAAAGAGTCAGTGACTTTGGAAAGCATATTCCACGGGGGAAAAAAGGCAAATAATATCTAAAACTATTTTTCATAGCTTTTTGCAGATGTATTCTGGATGTCTATCTGCTCCAGCGATTATGGTTTCAAGGCTGTGATAAGAGGGGAAGAAATAGGAAAGAACAAAGTTGTACTGATAATTTGGAAAGAAGAGTAGTGCATTTTTTGACAGAGATTAATTTCATACGATGGTCAAACTAGTAATTACCACCTGTTTATATAACATCATTCTCTGAGCAAGGTCTTGCCACACTTTTTTTGGTTTCAACAAAGATATACATTATATTTGATTAGTGTATTTTTATTTCTATATCTTTACTTATTAAACTAGATGTAGCTTTGAAATAGTGAGTAGCTGCATACATGGAAACCTCACTTGTAATTCTTTTTTAGATTTCGTAATTGAAAACAAACATGCTTGAGTTTTTTACTTTTGTATATTTCTTGTAGTTGGTATCCCGAAATTGTCAACGTTTTTGTAAATAAAAACAATTTCAGAGGTTTGAAAGGTGATCAATTAGATTGCTTTTACAGTAGCGTGTCAACACTGTTGTCCAATCAGGTACGTCATAAGGTCTTCGTATTGACCGTTTATTTTTAATTAAAATTACAATTACGTTTACATAGTATATTTACATGTTTTTCAGTTTCCATGGATTTCTCTGTTGTTATTACAAGCTGTCAAAATGCCTTCTTTAGCTATGTAGTAAAGTTCTAACTGAAGACGACCGAGATTATGCTACCAATCTTCAAAGCTCAAATTGTCGACACTGCCCATACCCAACAGATTCCTTGAACAAACAAGAACACGCCAATAATCAACTTACGGTCAGAAATTTTCTATTGTCAAGTACTGATATATATTTTACTAATATAACCGCTACCATGGTCAACGTTAGATACATAACACTGATCAGTACATACTACAGCTGGGCCCCAAAACCCGTTATGTAGACCATTCAAACATGTTTTGAGAACTGTCGTTTCCATGTCGTATACTGCCCCTTTCAGGAACTTTTAGAGAAGAGAAAAAATGAATTTTAATTACTGATTTTGCTTACATTCAAAAAGAAATGTCATAGAACGACTGCAGTCATAAATTTGCAGCAACAGAGACTCTATTCAAAAGGAAAAATGCTTACTTTTTTGTGTAGGCTGGGATGAGGTGGGTGGGTGTGTGTGTGTGGGGGGGGGTAGATGTGCGCATCTTCACTACTCTGGGTTATTTAAAATTTTAATTCTTGTTGTGGTAATAACTTGTAGGTAATAACACGGAAATAATTTTTTTTTTCGTTGGTGAATAGAAACTTCCCAACACATAGAACTACCATGGATAATATGATCATATCTAGCTTCATCGGTTTTTTACCACGAGCAACAATACTACTGGCATAACTTTCTCCCTAACTCAGGACCCAACGTGTATAAATATTGTTATTTGTTCTCTCATAGCCTTTTACAGTTAACCTATAGAAGGCTATGAAGGCTTTTCTTTCAAGGTGATGTGTCGCAAAATTTCGACACTCTACTCATTTTTATGGTTTCAATAATTCCGGGACTGCTTTTTGTGATGGACTTTCCAAATGTTGCTGAACAAGCTACGTGCAGCTTTATACATAAATTGAAAACTCTGTGTACATAAAATGCAAGTTAAATTGTCAGTTGGCTGAAGAACGGAATGCAAGAAACTTGAAGTCGAAAAGAAATTGCAGTTCTTTTGGAGTGATTGCTATTTAATATCGCACTCTTTTCTTTTTTATCTTCAAATTCATGGACCACTGTTAAACTGGTTTTTTATACAAACACAAATTATATATAATTTGTGTTGCTGAGAACTGTTAAAATTGGTAACAGTGCCCTTTTCCCAGTATGCGACACTCACTGCTCTGGTAGTGCTTTAAGCACACTGGCTCATCACACTCTAAACCTCTGGATCTTCCCATGACCATCACTGCCGCATATGATTGTCTCAATGACAAATTATGTGGGTGTTTGTATGGAATGTACAAATTTAGATGTTTCAATCGTACTGATGAGCTGTTGTATATCTAAATTTGTGCTACAGATTTAATTATGCATATACATATACATACTGTATACATATACATATACATACTGTATACATATACATATACATTACGTATACATATACATATACATATACATATACATATAGTATGTAAAAAATGCAATGATAGCATAATATAGAAATGTCATCTCTTTTGAAGTTTAGGAAATATTTGGAATTTCGTAATGGAGCATATTCAGATAGCTATTTTGACGTATTTAATGAATGAACTATACATTTTTGTAGATTAAAGAATTGATTACAAGAACTCTTCATGCCTATGTCGCACTTTTCGATGAATCAGATATATCTCGGCTTCCTCTACTAAAGATGGAACTTATTTTAGATGACAATGATACAATTCAGTTTTACCCAATGCTAGAAGACTTAGAGGATGCCATAGTCAGTGTGGTGAAAACGGTCACTGGTGTTTTGCAGAAAGTTTCTACTGTTCAGGTAAGTAGGTTTTGTTGCTCCCTCTCTCATGAAAATACATGCAGTATAGCTAGCTAGTAAAATAACAGCATGTTTAAAAAATATAGATGTGATTTTGTTTATATTTTGCCAGTAGAAAAGGCAGCAAGTGATGCTGCTGATCTAATTGGCAACTAGTTAAGGATTCAAATTCAGTTTATACGCCCATGAACTATTTTGTAGCCATTATTGAAATATTGCCGTTGAAGCTGTCTGAATAGCCATATTAGTTTGTAATACTGTACAAAGAAACACATTTCGAATCACTATCGACTGTATAGCATATTTTATGCTAGCTTAAAACTGTATGACTGCTGGACCTCTCTGGTGTCACTTTAGTGGTCAACAAGAGCTTAAAGACTTATCACAAATAGAAAAATTGTTTCTCCAGAAGCACTCATTGCCGAGTTCATTTTTGGTCATTTACAAATAGTGACTCCACATTTATATTTAAATCACGACCTGAATGACTTATTTCGATGGTAATTTTAACTGTATGGTGTAATATTGGGATTGTAAGTACAAAAATATACAAAATTTACAATGCCAGGAACAATCGGTGCAATAATGTTTGAATCACAATATGAACTGTTTGTTTACAACTTATTTTTAGTTGGAGAGACAACCACAGTTATATAATTTTATGTTGATTACAGAAATCGCAAACTTCAAACCTGTTAATAATAAATATCAGTAATACCAGTTTCAATAATGGCGGCATACAGAGCGGACGTGCTGAGGTTGTTATTTGTTATGATTCCTATTACAACTGTTAAGAAAATGGATTTGAATTCTCATTAAATAATAAGTGCTACATTTACAGCAAGAAATTTTGATGATGTTAATAATTCTTACAATTTCACGACAAATTTCTGGATTTTTCGAAAGATTTACTTATTTACTGGCCAGAAACATTTAAAGAAAGGAATGTTTTTGTTACTTTTGTTACTGGCAGGAGATGTGGAAGTTCAACCCCGTGTATCAAGATGTAGGAGATTTGTTATCACACAAAGGTTTTTCGATACTTCACCAAAATATTCGAGGCTTATTTGGAAAGAAATATTTGATAACAGACATTTTATTTCACTACAAAAACATATACATCTTGTCACCGGGTGAAACATTTTTGTCTCCGCATCAAGCTGACGTTGAGATAGGGGGTTATGTATTTGAACAAAAATGTCGTAAAAATGCAAAAGTAGGAGGAATTGGAGCTTACACTAAGAATGGAGCACCGTATATTCGTAGAGAAGATATGGAAAATGAGGACTCTGAAATTTATGGCACGAAATTCAGTCTAAAAGTACGAAGTTCTTTATCATTGCTATTGTTTACCGCCCCCCTGACTCTTCACAATACGCTACCAAAAGCTTTGCTAAAATCATCGATGAGAGAATCCGATGTGTGCAAAAAGAGAACAAAGAATTGATTATAATTAGGGACATTAGCTGTGATTATTCAAGTCCCTCAGCACACAACAACATAAAATCAATTTTCAAGAACAATGGGTTTATACAGCTCGTAAAAGATTCTACACGAGTAACTGAAAATACATCGACATTAATTGACGTCATCTTAACGAACTGTCTTGGAAATATTTTGGAAACAAAACTTCTTATGTGCAGTCTTAGTGATCATGAAATGGTTGGTATTGTAAGATGAAAAATTCAACATAAATATCAATCAAAAACAATACGCTCGAGAAATTTTTAAAATTACCGTCCGCTCAAATTGAAAGACGAACTAAAAAGTATAGACTGGAGCCCATTTTACAAAAGCCTTGATCAAAACTCTGCATGGAAAGTTTTAAAGGAAATTGTATCAGGTTTATCAAATCGTTATATTCCTTTCACGATAAAAACCATTAAAGGAAAGGCTTATCCATGGTTAACGGAAAACTTAAAGCAGTAAATGAATTACAGAGACTCGCTTCTCCGTAAAGCACGAAAATCGAATGAAAACACTGACTGAAAAAATTATAAGAAACAAAAGGATAGAGTGACTGGTTTGTTTAAAAAAGCAAAAACCGATTTCCATCAAAATCTTCTGAATGAAAGCGTAAGCAAACCAGAAAAGTTTTGGAAATGTATCAAGAAGTTATTTCCTACCAAACTTAAAAACGATTCAACATGTTCTTCACTACATCCACCTTAAGGAAGATCCTCTCAAAACCAAAAGGCCCAGTTCCCCTTGATGAATGGAACAACATAGTTTACAGACTACAATGTAAGGACTGTCCTGCCTCCTACATGGGTGAATCAAAGTGTTCCTTGGGTCAAAGAGAAAAAGAACACAAGAAAACTTTTCAGAAAGGTGACACCAAGAATCATGAAATAGCCAAACACTGCTGGACACAGTATCACACCTTTGACTGGGAAAATAAAAGAATTATAGACAAAGAAATCAACACAACAACAAGAAAAATAAAAGAAATAATCCATTCCTTGCAATGTAGCAATCACATAAACAGTATATCCTACACCCTTCCAGTAATATGGATTCCAGCACTGAAGAAAGAAACACAACAAACACAACATAGGTATGGCACCACTTCCCGAAACAACTCCAGCCCTGTCTACACCCACGTCCGCACTACCAAAGTATAAAATAGCCGTATCTAATCATTTCAGTAGTCTGACGATGGGAGAAGTATCTCTCGAAACGTAGCTCAGAAAAAGCTTACGACTCGTGACATGATAAAGCTCTTACATCTATTCCTTGTAAACAATCAATTGACAAGTGACAAGATGACAATTGCTGATGGATTCTGTCACTTTTTGTAGTCAATTGCAAGTAAATTGAAATAGAAATCCATTAAACCGAGAAACTTTATCTGGTCGAAGCCGTCAACGCAGCCATCTGCAGCGAATTGTTTTAAATTCAAATAAGTGTCAGTTATGGAAGTTCGAAAACATTTGCCACTTTTGGAAAGAAAGAAAGCTGAAGGTCTTTATAACATCGCAACCTGTATACTAAAATATTGTGCATAAGAACTAGCTCCACCTATAGGACACTTGATACACCTTTCACTATAGTCTGGATTGATACCAAGTGAATTGAAGACTGCCAAGATCGTTCCAGTATACAAGGACGAGTTTACCAACTGTCGACCCATATCTATTTTACCTGTGATCTCCAAAATTCCGGAAAAGTGTGTTTTCTCTCAGTTTACCGATCATCTGGAATCGCATCGATTTTTGTTATCAAAGCAGTTTGGGTTCATAAAGCACAAAAGTACCGAATTTGCAATTGTGTTAGATATGGACAGCATACGAAAAGCTTTGCATAGTGGTGAGCTAACTGATGCTTTTTTCGTTGATTTAAGTAAAGCCTTTGATACGGTTTGCCACTTAGCTATATTAGACAAGTTTCCTGAGTACGGTGTTGTATTAAATGAGTTAGATTGATTTACGGACTATTTGTTTAACCGATCAATGGTCGTCAGCTATGGTGATGTGATGTCGCAGAAACCTTCGGTGAATTGTGGAGTCCCCCAGGGGTCGATTCTGTGACCTTTACTCTTCCTGCTACACTTTAATGAAATTCCCAATCTGCTGAAACACTGCCAAGTCATTCTTTATGCCGATGATACAGTCTTGTATTTTTACCATTAAAACCTACTAGATATTGAAAATGCTATCTCATCAGACCTTAAAATCCTGTCCGAATGGTTACAAGATAACGGACTAATCTTGAATATGAAAAAAGGAAAAACAGAAGTGATGGTTTTTGGGACTAAATCGAGGCTAATTAAAGAACAGGAGCCTATAGAAGTAGAATACGACCGGAGTAATGTCAACGTAACGACCAGCTACAAGTACCTGGCGGTTCAACTTGACCTATCACTCACACTGGATGAAAAGGAAATGGGACAGACAGGATAACATCAAAGTTATGGAGTGCTACTTTCTGGCTAAGAGTGACCCAAGAACAGGCTATATGAACAGAATGCTGAATATCTGGCGAGATAAGGGAGGACGTGCTGATGCAAGTAGCCAGAGGCTCGCAGATCAGGTTAGAGTAATAAGGAGAAATGGTTTGCTATCGCAGTTAGAGATTGAGGAAATATCACGGAGATTGATACCAACCAGCCAGAAGCAGGAACCATCAGATTTAACCCCAGACCCGATCAAGAATGTGAACACACCCCAACTGCAGCATGAGTCAATGGATGAGACACAACCACAAGAACAATATGAGCAGGGACTTACAGATGACCAGAAAGAGATATTCGAAAGACTAACCAATAGATTAAGAGATCTTAATGGTGCGAACGTAAATGTGACTAGTTTAAAGAACGGAATGGCTAGAAAGGTTAGGAAGCGTACCCAAGAAGTCAATGAGGTGATTGGCAGAATACCTACAGCAACTATTGAGGAAACGAACCAACTCATTTATGCAGGTGCCCTAGTTGTGGGAAAAGATCTAGGACGGAAGAAGGGACTAACGAGCAACTGTATAAGCAGGAAGCATGAGCCAAAATGGAAGATCAGGCTGGAAAACAAGATAAAAGAAAAGAGAAGAGATCTATCGAGGTTGGATGGTATTGCGAAAGGAAGGTGTGA
>RDPX01000012.1:5095412-5110837 GCA_003991215.1 Morbakka virulenta
TATATATATATATATTTACATATAATATAAAATAATATACATGTATATTACATTATAATACTTGTACCGGATCGCGTGTTATATATTGTCACAAAATTTGCCAAAATATATCGAGGCTGCCTTACGCCTAAATGCAAATTATTGCAGTTGCAAAGAATACAATTGGGAGAAAAAAGAGAAACAGAAGTATCATGGAGAATTTATTCTACACGTTTATTTTACACGTTAACACTGTTATTATGTTTGTTGATTGGAGGTACTCCTGCCTTCTTAACCCTTACCATTCTACCCCACAGGAGGCATGTCCTTGACTTTCGTAATGTTTTCTTTCTGTGGTGTGCAACCACCGATAAAGTTTTATAATTGCGCTTCTGGAACCTTGCTACAGGTGAAACTTTTGTTGTTTTCTTAGTATTTTTTGAAAGATCGATCCTGTAAAAACAGGTCGTGAACATGTTAACAAGATCAATGATCAATGTTAGATAACTATGTTCCCATAAAGGTTTTCCCAGCTCATCGCAAAGTCCTTGGAAGTGATGCGTCCGTTTTTTCCCTTCCGATATGAGTGGTAGGATGTTGCATTTTTTTCAGATTTTCAGATATTGATTATGAAGGGGGAGATAAGGTTATTGCATAAAAATAACGAGAGCTTAAGAGGGGAATTCCAGTAACACCCCCCCTCTATGTAACTGGTGCTAGGCTTGCCAAGGGTTAACTTCATCAAGCGTTTTTGCAGAATATCGTAGGTTATCATAAAGTAAAAAACTGGAGAGCAATGCCTATTTGATATGTTATGACATATTTGATATGTCAAAAAGTTCCAACTTTTGATTGTGAAGTTACTTCTTAGCATATTCTTTTTTCCAGAACCTTCTGGTGCAAGGAACTTATTTTTTGAGATACACAGTTGTATAAAAAATTTTATTCAGTGTGATATGATACAGTGTGATCTGTCTCAAAGTGACAGGTTTTTACGATTTTGGCCACAAATGCTTCTCTTTCAATTGTACCAACAATTAAAAATTGACAGTTTTTAATTGTTTGATACAATTGTTTGGTATTGTAGCAAACTGCTAATTCGCTTTCCTGTTGTTCATGCTTGTATGTAAGCAAAGATTGCTTGATGGAATTTTCACCCAGTTAAGAATATTACAAATTTTTTGGAAGGTCACTGACATGCTTAGCTTGTACATATACCATACAATTAACAATATGTTCTCGATATGAACAGTTAAATAAGGCTGTCAACATAGTTTAATTCTTGAAAACATTTGTATTTTATCATGCTGGTTGTACCTTAGGGCACGCTGACCAAATAGACTTATAGCAAATTTAGGGTTGGTATACAGAAGCTTGTATCGAACATGGTTAAGAAAGTCTGTCACATTTCACTGGTAATGATTAGCCTTGAGGGACTTTTTAGCAGGAATTGTATCAAAGGTCGTAGTATCTAAGGACAGAAACTGTGTGGCTAAGAAACGTAATAGTTTTGAAGACTTTATCATTTTTCACAGTTCAATTTCCGTAATTTTTGCTTAAAGTTTACATTTGGTAGTATTTTCTATTCGAGGTAAGATTTTTATGTTTCTCTCCGTACTCATACAGGAATCTCAAGAGCGGTTGGCGTATCTTCTTGAGCACTATCCATTCTCTGCGGATGACATCGCATTGAATAGTGCTGTTTTGAATTGGCCTAACAGACTTAATCCCATATTTGATCAAAGTGATGAGGTAATGTTATTGACCGGAGTGCTGGTACTTTTTGTTAGTAAAGTGTTTTCCATTCTTGATTTTTGACGGTGCCCCTTTGAGGAGCTTTATGAGAGTGACAGGCAATTGTATGGCCCGTTCCCTTTCTTCTTTTCAAATGGCACTTTGTTAAATTCCAAGCTCCTAAGTCACTTGCTTATTTTCACATGCATTAATCATAGGGCTACAAAGTCTCCTTTAGAGCCCAACAGATTTGCTATTGATTTTTTATCTTCAAGTAATTGATTCCTCTTCTTTATAGATCATTAATTCTTCTCAAAAGAAAGCTGAAAGTAGCCTTACCGACAAGAGAGAAAAGGTCGTGCTTGAAATTGATAGACTGAAAAAGTAAGTGATGTAGCATTTTTGCTATTAATTAAAATATCAAGTGCCGGGAACAATATCTGTTATTATACACTATCAGGATGTATCGAGTTTTATGTGAATTTGTTTTTCACACGAAAAGAAAGTAAAAAAAAACCCTTAGCAAATGGCTGCTTGGTTACAGTGTACAACCAATGATCACTGAGAACTTCCTGTTTTGTATAGTGTTTAAATGACTGAAGAGAATTTTGTGTGTGTGTGTGTTTACCATGTGGGACGACTGTAGCCTCCATTAATAAATAAAAAGGTGAATTTTGAAAAAAAGTATTTATGCATCTGTTTTGTCTATGTATTAGTGTCATTTTTTATTAAATATAGAAACCTTTAAAAATTTGGAAGGAATTTGTCGTGCATTAGCCACTGTTTTCGCATTTTGATATGTGCTATTTTCAACAGCACTTTGCATTTACGTTTCAACTGATACCTGTTTGTATCCCTGTCTAGGAGGGTGGCAGAATTTGTTGAATATGGAGACATGGATTTGATGCTCCAGTATTTAAAAGATGTCCAGGCAGTGCAAAGAAAGATATCCGAGTTAAGCGAGGGCATTACTTTTATAAACGAGGTTAGTTACTTTAACCTAAACTTGACTAATAAGAGAACTATGTTGCTCTTTTTAGTTTTTAATAGCCCATTTACATAAACGTAGTTAAAAATTAGATTTGTTGCAAATTAAACTTCCAGTTCCTGGTTGTACAAAGGACGCAAAGCTTTAAAACTGGCACTGACCAGCCAGGAAATTTTTTTTAAAAATCCAGAATCTTAATTCTGATTAGAGGCAAAAAAAGCTTGTGAAAGAAAATCAGGCCATTCTAACATATGACGAAGAGCTTTTGAAATAAAACGTATTTGGCTTGGAAATTCATGCATGTTGTCGTCACTTAAAGCAGCACAAAACTGCAATTAATATTGCAGGTAGGAAACGGGGGGAAATGACCATTGTAAACTAGAAGACTAAAGGTCAAGTCTTGGCCAGCACGTCTGGAAACATAATTTTTTGCAGCTCCTTTTTTTTAAACTGGCGTGGTTTGGTAAGTAAATGTCAGTCAAATAGAACAGGTTTTTCAGAACATGAATTTACCCATGAGGAGGGCCTCATTGTATCCATGTATGGATGTTTTCCTTGTTTAATGTTTCTTGGGCTCTGAGTTTGTTAAGGAGTGAAAAATCCTTTTGTGCAGGATCATTAAGTCCCATCTGCACATAAAAAAGCACGAAAGCAAGACGCGAGTTCGTGCGTTGGTGAATCATGTCTGTGACAATGTCATCATACTCCACCTTGATTCCCATAATTTTAAAAGCAACATTAAATATATACGTGGCTAACATATGATGCCAAGTTGTAAGGATATGACTGTAATGTCAGTGTGCTGGGTGTTTACTTTGGATTATTGTTGCAGAAAACTGCTCTTGTCAGTATTTTTAATAGGAAGCACCCGTGTTATTGCATCTGATACCAACTAGGTGGTGGATATCTATATGCTCGATCCATCGTTTTAGCAGTGCATTCAATTATATTCTCCAATATATATGATACGTATCCAAAAAGTTGGAAAAATTGATGTACTTTGAAAGGCAACAAGTTTTTTTTAGCAATAGGTGTTCTTTGCATGCATACTTAGGTGAAGAATGGGGTTTATTTCTTAATAAACCATTTTGCAGTATGAAATTTTGAAACGATAATCGCTTTATTGTAATTTCAAGGCATTACAGAAGTAACATTGTACCTTGCTGCCACAACCACAATAAATGTAGTAATTAATAAGAATGCAAACTTTAATTAAAATTTCAGTTTGCCATAGCTCCCCCAAAACTATCATCATGGCTACCCTCGTGAAATACTGTGTCATTTACTTACTGTAATAGAATGGTTTTGCCATGTTTGGATTTTACAGTCATGCCAATTTGGCTCTTATAATTACGAACAATGCGGAGCCTCACAGTTCGTAATTTCTTAGAGTTACTAAACAGCTTGCCGAAAGAGACTTCACGTATGATATAACACACCCTACCTCGCATTCATTGTAAACCGTATCGTCTGTGTATACCATACTTTGGACGTTGTGAGCGTCGATGACACTATAAAAACAATTGCTTCACCCCTTGCTTAGAATGACGTTCTTGTCTCATCTAATCTCAAGCAATCTCATAACTGCTTGACATTACGTACCCAGGACACTCCTCTGTATTTATACCAATACCCTTATTTTGGAGTTGATGAAAAAGTCGAGTTATTTAACGACACCAGTTATGTTCACCAGAGAGCCATCAAGTATTGAAATTTGTATTTCTTTTTTATCGTACGTTTTGATCTCAGTTCTTTTAGCTCTTGGTACAAATCAGACTGTCTTGCATTGACCTTCCATATCACACCTGTAGTTCTACTTTACTGGAAACAGAAGCATTATCATGAAAACTAGAAATAAAAAATAAAAAATTAGGCTGCATACTCCTCCTTTTTCCTTTAGATTTTCTTTTAATGCCTTTAAAAAAGCACGAATGACCCCAAATATGCCAAATTTATCAACTGCTGTGTAATTTAGATGATATATTGGCAGACAACCTTTCTTATGAGTATTTTAGCTATCGATTTATGTTATTTATTTGCAATCCTTTCTGGAAGCTATTTTTCAATGTATGAAGATTTAACTGAGATTATTTTAGTAGCTGCCAATTGACACAGTAAAACTTTTGGGTACGAGTATGGATTTTTTCCCTTTTTCTCTACACATCAGGAGGAGACGCTGTTTAAATGGGAGCAAACTGAATATCCAGAATTGCAGATACTAACTGGTGTCATTGAGCCTTATTTAAAGTTATTTTCTCTAATTGTAAAATGGCAAAGGGCTGAAAAGAAGTGGATGGATGGATCATTTTTAGACTTGGATGCAGAGAGCATTGAAGCTGAGGTAAGAAGAGGATAAAAAAGTTCAGGTTCAGAATTTAGTTGCCATAGGTTACTAGGTAAAATTCAAAAATACAGAAAAATCGATTTGTTTTTTCTGTAATCCAAATACCCTCACTTTATACTATTTTCCTATTTTCCTAAACTAATTGTTAGATCGAATTCGAAATTCCAGAGAATTTGAGGTGTAAGATAAAAGAAACTGTTTCTTCAGGTCAATTATTTATTCATTTTTGTTTCTTTGGGTTTAATCACTTGACCTTTAAACGAATCATTAGTTATTAAGATAACCTGAGACAACGAAAAATGAATACTATCAAGTAAACAGATTAAAAGATTTTGCACTTTAATTGTATGTTTTAACTTTTTAAATTAATTGTTACTCAAGCCTTTTTATTCCCGTATTACTTCGAAATATTAAAAAATACCTTTTACTGTCTCTGATTCAGTGATCGAACTCGAAATTGTGGGGAAAAACCCTGTCATTTTTTAACGTTCCAGTATCTTTATTTGTTGCAGCACAAACACACACAAAATCAATACTGTTCTTACACAAATTTACTGGTTTTTTTCTTTGATTCTGGGGCCTCTTGTTTTTGATACTGCTTTAGAGAATCAGAACATTCCTGAACTAGATGTTTTCAGGAAAACTGAAGAATAGTTGCTAAGTAAAAGACGTAATTTGTAAAAATTTCAACCATTAAAAGATACTTAGCTGACTAAATACTTGGTCAACGTAGACGAAACATGTGTAAAGATTTGCATATGTTATCATTGGAATAAGATGTGGTTCTTCTTAAAATTTATGTGGAAACATTTTAGATGAAGGAACATGGAGAGGCAAGAATCAGATGCAGTGTCAAATAAACTTTGGTGTGTAGTTTTTGAAGAATTCATAAGTTTCTTAAGATACAAAGTTAAGTATTTTTAGGACTTAAAAACTAACATTGGGGACGAGCGAGGGCCCCTACAAACTCCAGAGGTAGAATAATTAATGTGCTCTGAGACCTATTTATGGCCTGAGAATTCTTGGATTACAGATAAACAAATATATTCTTTTGAATCCTTATTCTCAAAATATAAATACAGAATTGTAAAATTATTGTGATTTTCCTTGCCTCTAAAGTAAAGGCCTCTGTCATTTGAGAGTCGGTCCTGTTTGTTTACATTTACATAGGATGTATAAAGATTAAAGCGGTAACAATTAAATGAAGGATCGAATTACAATGCTAATCTTGATGAGGAAGCAATTGCAATAGCTATGATGGTACAATGAATGTTAGTTATAACCACAAGCGTTGTATCGAGCCTGCACTGAAAAACTTAAATTTTTCATATGTTATTGTTTTACGTAAAATTAAGTTTAAAATTCTGGTGTTCTCAATAGTGCATCAAGCAGACTAGTCAAGGTCGTTTTTGACCAAATACCTCCGAATATGTCCTCAAAGGTGGTGTTTTTTCATGAAGCTTCTGTTAAAAATGCAAATGTCTCTTTTACATATTTATTAATCTACCTATTTTGATTTTTACTTTTATTAGCAAGGGAATTTTCAGTTTTATCTATTTAAACCTTGGTCATTTCATTTGTTTAAAGGTGGATGAGTTTGGTAGAGAAATTTATAAACTTGTCAAGACGTTTACTACTATTGCAAAAAAAGAAGTTGGCGATAAATCTGAAAAAGATAATAAAGACACAGTCAGAAAGAAAACAAGAGATGAGCCCATTGAAAAACTTGAAGACAAGTTTCCACCACTCAATGTAACAGTTTTAGCCAAGCAACAAATAAAAGATTTTAAGGTATGCTCCTTTTTACTTTTAATGGAATAGAGCTTTTAAACAGTGCTATTATCATAATTTTTAAATGTCCTACATGATATGCTCTCTAGAATTAATTTCTTCCTGGGCAATTGATCCCCCAAAATGCCCAGGGAACAGTTGTCCTGGGTAAAACTGGCCCCAACAATGTGTAACAGCATAATTAAAGTACCGTTTAAATTAAATAGACCGGTCGTATTTTCAGTTGGTAATTGTCTGGTTTGAGTTCAAGCCCGAACAAATTTGAAATTAAGTGTTTTCTTAGTAATGAAGATAGAGGAATGTATGGAAGCTCGAAATTTCTTTTTTGGTATACACATAGCTTATAATATGATAACTGTGATTCTTTTATAACTGGAACCCAACAGAGACGTTGTTTGATTTATTAAGACCCGTAAGAACTGGGCTGATGATAGCTTTTACACTAATGACTATTAAGAGACGATTGAGGTAAAGAGTGGTTCCAAACATTTGATATCACTTAAGATATAAATACCATACAAACTGGATAATCAAATCAAATGAAACTCAACAGGCCTTATATTGAAAAACACAAGAGTTATATCTCTAAATTTTAATGAGAAAATGTATGTGAAAAGGTATGAGGGTTCCATAAACAGTTTCGAATTCCATTAACGATTTTACAAATTTTCAATATGTTCTTCTGGACCACTTTTGTCCTCGCAAGAGTCTTTGACAAGGCCCCTTGACCGTCTCTTCCGATGTTATTGGTCGTACAATAAATTTTGCCCGGGACAGAAAGCCTCCTGTTTTTAATTTGTGTGTCATGTCCAGATCAGCATTGCCTGTGGTGACATTTTAGAGAAATCACTCCCAAATGTGCGCTGCACAGTCTTATTCGACTGTGTTTCTTATTCTAACACACAAGATGCCTTTTCCCTTTCAGTGAATTTAATCTCTATACCTGTAAAGATTAATACGTCAAACATTAAACAAAATATTAACCTGTCTAAACACAAATACTGTTAAAAGTTGACGTCATTTAAACGTTAACTGGCAGAGTTATTATTATTATATTAGCTTGCGAAATGGTATCAAATTTTTTGAAAGACCCTGTATATTATGGTTAATCTTCGATTAGTTTCATTTTCTGCGTTAATTTTCAATGAGGCAGGAGATCATTATTACTGACCTCACGGCTCCATGCAAACTAATGGAGTACTGTGCCTTCTCCTTTGTTTGTTTTGGGTGCATTTACTTACAATTTTCATGCTTATAATTCTAGGAACATGTGCCGCTACTCAGCACACTTTGTAATCCTGGCCTTCGTTCGAGACATTGGTCCACCATGTCTAATATTGTTGGATTTGACATTACACCGGATTCAAGCACAACATTACGGAAAACCTTAAAAAATAATCTTTCACCTTTTATGGACCAATTTGAGAATATTAGTGCTGGTGCTAGCAAGGTAAGAATTGAAGTTGGATAAAAATATATTTTAGTTAAATAACAATTGAGTCTTACCGTTTTATCCGGCCTTTGCCATTGTTTTGTACACTGAAATAAGCAACGGCATAAGAAATCGAACATTAAGTTGCTGTTATAAATAGATCTCTTAAATGTGATGTATCAGTGATGTATGCTATCATGCAGGTTAATCAGCGCTTCTCGTATTTACCATTATACCAAGCAACCTTGTGTATAAGGTGACTTCTTGTTTGAGTCGCTCATTACTTTGCTCATTCCGCAAACTTTCCAACCCCTCATACTCTGGTGTAGACCGATTCATTCAGGTAATTACTTTTACCTTCTTTACTTTTCAAAGTTCAGGCTTAAAACCTCACTACCGCAGAAAAAATACGAACGTTCTTTTTACATGCACGGGGAAGATGGATAAGCAGTAGTGATAAATTGAGCCCCAGATACAAGGTCTGAGGGTCTATCCATAACAATTGGCTCTATCTGTTCAGGTTATTTGTTGCTAGGATGTAACGTGTAAACCCTTTTTCTAAATCTCCTGTCATGGTATCTCGTGTTCGCTTTTTTACGGTACTAATTTAATTGCGAAGTTATAGTTTTGTGGCTTGTATTATCTAGTGAACAGTATATAAAGATGTTTTGAAAGAAAAAACAGAAACTTTTATAGTTTCAAAAATATTTCTTTTGTCTTACTCACTTGGTAATTTTTTTTTACAGAAATTTTTACGGATTTTTGCAGAGGTAATATTTTGGTCAGAGTATCTTATTTTGTCTATAGGTTACTAGTAGAAATTGGGGCAATAGCTATGTAAGACTCTTCTCACGGATTAAGTGTAAAACCTAAGACGTTTTGTCCTTTGTCTTGCTGTGCTTGTACAGATGTTATAGGTATCCAACCATGAAAATTTTTTAATTGTTTTTTTTTGTACTTGCCAAGCTAGTTTTTAATTTTCAATTGACTGTATCCAGCTGCAATTGTTCTATTATGACACAATCATGCCTTTGCAGTGACATCAGGCACCTGAATATGCTGCTCCTTCTGTTTAACTTGTAGGAGTATTCCCTAGAAAAGGCGATGCAGAAAATGGTTGAAGATTGGGATGAGATTATGTTTAATACAACTACATATCGGGATACCGGAGTATCTATTTTGGCAGCAGTAGACGAGATTCAGGCAACACTAGATGACCAAATAGTAAAAACACAGACAATGAAGGGATCACCATTTATAAAACCTTTTGAAGTTGAGATAAAGGTAAGTTAAGTGTTTCATCCAGTTTGCACTTGTATTGTAAATATTATCACCCAGCATAAGGTTGTATACAAATTTATCTTGAAACTTTTCTATCAGTTAGGATTTAGATGCCCTGCATTTGTAGATAATGGGTTTATTATTATATTATATTATATTATATTATATTTTATTATATTACATTATATTATATTATTATTACCCAGTTAAGCAGTCTATTATCTTATTCCTCTTCTCAATTCTCAGAGTCAGATAGAATACTATATGTAGTTCTGTAAGGTTACACGTGCTTTTATAGATGCGCACACACAATTTGTGTAAGTTTGAATGACTTAGATGATACATGTATATTTTACGAAAGATTTAAAATTAGCATATATTTTTGTACATGCTTACGCACATTATTTGCGTGAATTTTTAATAACTTGAACGATTTAAGTATCTTATGAAAAGATGTATGGAACGTTAATGGCATTTATCTTGTTTTCTCTAAATTTTATACTTTACTAGTGTTTTAAAAATTGTTTTGCTATTTACGTTGTAGAGCTGGGAGGAGCGGTTATTGAAAATGCAAGAGACATTAGATGAATGGTTAAAAGTAAGTTTTGTAGGACATTTAGTAAGTCTTTTAGTAGCAAATGTGCGTTTCAAGGACAGCAACATATTTTAAAAGTATTTTGGCGCTACAAAAAGGATTACTAGATCAAAGGCACAAACAAAGATTGTAGGAAAATCTAATGCGATGTTTGATCTACCCAATTTTGTGGGACATTTAGTAAGTCTTTTAGTAAAAAAATGTGCGTTTCAAGGACAGCAACATATTTTAAAAGTATTTTGGCGCTACAAAAAGGATTACTAGATCAAAGGCACAAACAAAGATTGTAGGAAAATCTAATGCGATGTTTGATCTACCCAATTTTTGGGACATTTAGTAAGTCTTTTAGTCAAAAGTGTGCGTTTCAAGGACAGCAACATATTTTAAAAGTATTTTGGCGCTACAAAAAGGATTACTAGATCAAAGGCACAAACAAAGATTGTAGGAAAATCTAATGCGATGTTTGCTCTACCCAATTTGTGGGACATTTAGTAAGTCTTTTAGTCAAAAGTGTGCGTTTCAAGGACAGCAACATATTTTAAAAGTATTTTGGCGCTACAAAAAGGATTACTAGATCAAAGGCACAAACAAAGATTGTAGGAAAATCTAATGCGATGTTTGATCTACCCAATTTTTGGGACATTTAGTAAGTCTTTTAGTCAAAAGTGTGCGTTTCAAGGACAGCAACATATTTTAAAAGTATTTTGGCGCTACAAAAAGGATTACTAGATCAAAGGCACAAACAAAGATTGTAGGAAAATCTAATGCGATGTTTGATCTACCCAATTTTTGGGACATTTAGTAAGTCTTTTAGTCAAAAGTGTGCGTTTCAAGGACAGCAACATATTTTAAAAGTATTTTGGCGCTACAAAAAGGATTACTAGATCAAAGGCACAAACAAAGATTGTAGGAAAATCTAATGCGATGTTTGATCTACCCAATTTTTGGGACATTTAGTAAGTCTTTTAGTCAAAAGTGTGCGTTTCAAGGACAGCAACATATTTTAAAAGTATTTTGGCGCTACAAAAAGGATTACTAGATCAAAGGCACAAACAAAGATTGTAGGAAAATCTAATGCGATGTTTGATCTACCCAATTTTTGGGACATTTAGTAAGTCTTTTAGTCAAAAGTGTGCGTTTCAAGGACAGCAACATATTTTAAAAGTATTTTGGCGCTACAAAAAGGATTACTAGATCAAAGGCACAAACAAAGATTGTAGGAAAATCTAATGCGATGTTTGATCTACCCAATTTTTGGGACATTTAGTAAGTCTTTTAGTCAAAAGTGTGCGTTTCAAGGACAGCAACATATTTTAAAAGTATTTTGGCGCTACAAAAAGGATTACTAGATCAAAGGCACAAACAAAGATTGTAGGAAAATCTAATGCGATGTTTGATCTACCCAATTTTTGGGACATTTAGTAAGTCTTTTAGTCAAAAGTGTGCGTTTCAAGGACAGCAACATATTTTAAAAGTATTTTGGCGCTACAAAAAGGATTACTAGATCAAAGGCACAAACAAAGATTGTAGGAAAATCTAATGCGATGTTTGATCTACCCAATTTTTGGGACATTTAGTAAGTCTTTTAGTCAAAAGTGTGCGTTTCAAGGACAGCAACATATTTTAAAAGTATTTTGGCGCTACAAAAAGGATTACTAGATCAAAGGCACAAACAAAGATTGTAGGAAAATCTAATGCGATGTTTGATCTACCCAATTTTTGGGACATTTAGTAAGTCTTTTAGTCAAAAGTGTGTGTTTCAAGGACAGCAACATATTTTAAAAGTATTTTGGCGCTACAACAAGGATTACTAGATCAAAGGCACAAACAAAGATTGTAGGAAAATCTAATGCGATGTTTGATCTACCCAATTTGTGGGACATTTAGTAAGTCTTTTAGTACAAAAGTGTGCGTTTCAAGGACAGCAACATATTTTAAAAGTATTTTGGCGCTACAAAAAGGATTACTAGATCAAAGGCACAAACAAAGATTGTAGGAAAATCTAATGCAATGTTTGCTCTGCCTAAATTTTTGTGCAACTAAGACTGAAGGAGGTAACCAAGCAATCAGGGTTTTTTTAATTTCTGTGGTGCCAATAGGCTTTGTAGTAAACTTAATGGATACGATACGAAAAGCAGTGAAGTGCTTATAATATTGACTTTTTAAAATAAAACCAAGTCTGATTTAAAGTCCTTCTAAAAACAACGTGAATTTTAGAGATGGAATTTTTTGACTGATATTTAAATGGAAATATTTACTTTACCTGAAGAGTCCCATTGACCAATGTTAGCTATCAGTTACCCTATGTCTGTGATCTACAATGTTCTCTAAATATTATATGAGGAGTGAGAACCTTTGTTCGGTGACAGAATATAGTTACAGAGTGAAACATGGCAAAACATTATACTGCGTGAAAGTATGTGTTGGAAAACTGATCATTTTTATGATACGGGGACTCAGAAATTAATGTGTAAAGACATTTAGCAACATCTTCATAGTGAAAGGTGATTCACTGTCATATACCAAGATTACCAATTGTAAAAGTAAGATCGTAAGTGAAGTATGACAAGCCGTAAAATATTTTAAAAATAGCTGAATCATAATTTTTTAGTGAAAAACCAGCTTACATCCGAGATTATGCATGTAGAACTTTAAACTTATAGGCATCCTTTTTATTGCTGTTTATAATTAGGTACAAGCACAATGGCTTTATCTGGAACCCATTTTTAGCTCTGAAGATATCATGCAGCAAATGCCCGAAGAAGGTAGGAAGTTCCAAATGGTTGACAGAAACTGGAAAGAGGTTATGAAATTCCTGAACAAAGATCCCAAGGTAAAATTTTCGTTCAACATAACACATTACTTTTTAGCTTCTTTTCAGGTTCTTCACCGGATCTTCCTTTTTTTTCATCTAATTTCTGTTCTTGTCTTTAGTATGTAATTTATTAGGGCAAAAACTACTGTTTTCTTTTTATCCAATTCTTATTTATGTACCTAATTAAGCTTACATGATTGCAATTGCACCCGCGTTGAATAATCCCTAGCATGGATTGGATTTTTAACAAAACGCCCAATAATTTGTGTCCGGTATATCTTTTTTTCAACGAGCTAAAATGGAAAATGTGCCTGGCTGGCTTGACCACATTCTGCTGTGAAACCATCAGGCCTGTTTTTCATTACATTATCTTTTACTCTGCAGAAGTTGTGTACATCTTTATGCGCCATTGATTAGCTCTTAGACAGGACTGCCATCTTCGTGCAAGTGTACCTTTGTTATCTTAATGTTGTTATGCAATTCAGGTTTTAATAGAAAACTACGAATGGATCGGAATTGATGCTCCCTGTTTCAGCACTTTCACACCGCAGAGTTAAGAGTATTACATTCTTGAGTCTTTTGCATAGTCTTTATTTTGGTAAACGTTCTGCAGATTTGCCATACCTGGTTGCTTTTCCTCTTCTCAGAATAGTTTCCACTACTTACTAGTAGGTATTTTAATATTTTTTCTGTGAATACACCAAAAGCAGTTAGTGACCAATATGGTAACATCTTTTCCCCCACGACTGCAGGCTGTTAGTGTTTTTGCCTTCTATTTTGTTCCCAGCCTCCTACGATCCTTCTGTAATATGAATTGATACCTTCTGTATAAACTCTTTTAAGTTAATTACTCTCCCTTTTCTTGTTTTTTCCTTCTTCTTTCTTGTTCTCATATAAAGTAAATAAGCACCATGAAGTATCACTTTGTCTTTTTGTGGAACGAAGCTACTAACAATTTCATTTTCACAAACGTTTTTCTAAAATTTTTGCAAATGCCCATTTTGTAGGTATTATCCGCCACCGCAATGCCTGGATTATATGAAAGACTATCAGACAGTAATGAATTATTAGACCAAATCAACAAAGGACTTAATGCATATTTGGAGAAAAAGCGGCTCTTTTTTCCCAGGTAACTAATATTCTGCAACCGTTTAATGTAGTGTTGTGAATAATATCTTGTAATATATTGTATGTGTGATATATATGGGTGACCTGCCTGAAAATGTAATTTGTAGTGGTATTGGCGATCATTCTAAAACGAAAAACCACCAAAATGTCGTCCTGTTATCCCCTGTTTAATTTTATGATTTTTCCTGATGTATTTTTTCGTGGGCAGATTGCATTCCATTGTTTGAAGAAAAGTCGTTTTTTTCTATGCGGGGTTCACGATATTTACCACATTAGGGTGGTCTAATTTCAATAGTACGGAGTAGGAAAAACAGACACTTAAAAGGAATAAAGAAGTTAATAAATAGTCAAGTAGAAAATGCATTGCATTTTCACTTCTTTGGCCTTTTATATTTTTTTATCTTTCCCCCTATATTTTTTTATTATTTACCCCTGTATTTTTAATTGTTTCTCATCGTTTTTTTATATTTTTACAGATACTTTTGGCGATAAATGTCAAGCAGATTTTTTTGCATTGTACAGGAATAGAATTTTTTTTACAGAAAAGTGTGAAATTGTGAGGTTTATTTTAGTGTTACATTGGCTTTGATGGATGTTTATCGATGCATTAGTTACTATATACTATATACTATTTTCTATCTTTATGTAGAGTATTATTGTTTACATTTTTTTTTATTGCTTTTTATTAACCTTAGTAGTGTTGTTTAACGTCAAATGTTCTGACTCATTAGGATAACAAACATGTTTTTTCTCTATTTAATTTAGATTCTTTTTCCTATCAAATGACGAAATGTTGGAGATTCTTTCGGAAACGAAAGACCCTTACCGTGTTCAACCCCATTTGAAGAAATGCTTTGAAGGAATTGCAAAATTGCAGTTCACAAACAGCCTGGATATCACTCATATGTTTAGCAGTGAAGGTGAAAAGGTAATAAGTCACACGCTATTCTTTGTTTCTATTCTTAAGTTATACTTGATAGAACGGGGAGTTGGGAGCAACTCAATCTATTGTGGCACTTGCAAGCACTGGGTACATAAACGGTCCAGTGGAATAAAGGGCAAACTTTCAGAAAGTAACCGTTTTAGCTGCAAGAGGTGCATAGAAGGAGAAGCAACCTGTGACTTAGACCAATGGAAAGTGCATTTGAAGGGTGAGAAAATTGAAGTTGTCCAGAAGTTTTGCTACCTTGGTGACACCCTTGGAGCCGAGGGAGGAGCTGGTGCAAGTGTTACAGCAAGGGTTAACAGTGGATGGAGTAAGTTCAGGGAGTTAATGCCATTGTTAACCAGTAGAGCTCTCCCATTACCTACTAAAGGTAGAGTCTACCAGGCATGTGT
>RDPX01000012.1:5120883-5184112 GCA_003991215.1 Morbakka virulenta
TATTTGACACAGGAAATGACTAAAGAAAGTATGCCAACATTTACTTGAGTAAATCAAATTTTTATTTATTATAATAAATAAAAATTTGATTTACTCAAGTAAATGTTGGCATACTTTCTTTAGTCATTTCCTGTGTCAAATATTATTGTTATTAGCTGAAGGAGTTTGTCAGTGTTGGTTTGGCATATTTCCTGTGTCGAATATATATATATATATATATATATATATATATATATATAAATATATATATAGACGTAATACATATATACATATATATATATATGTATTACGTCTATACAGGCTGCATACTTCTATTCTATGTAATATATAAAAATTTTTTGTGGAACAAAAAATTACAGTAGAAAGACAGTGGTAGTAGACAATTAACAATGACATGTTCGACATGTATTTTGAAAGCATGGAATTGAATTTTTTTTAAATTGACTTTTAGCCTCGTTGCTTATGTAAATGTTTTAAAAAGCGCGATTTAGCATAATGCATAAAATATGTAATTGATATCTGATTCGGGGACATTTGTAACTTAAGACTGTAGTTGTTATATGTACAATTTAGTCTAGTTTTACTTGGTTTTACTGAATTTCATTCTACTATTTTCATTTTTATGTCGATTTTTATTTTAGTATATATATATATTTCCAGTTATTACTTCTCTCTGCCATTCCCTGATTCATTGCATGTACATGGTCAGGATGAGGAACTATGATATGGTTGGATTTGCCAAGGCTATGATTTAGGGTAGTCGAAGCTGTAACCTTATGCTGCAGTTACTTACCGTCCAAGCGAACGAACTTATTTTTATTTTTGAATTTGTTTTTCATTTCAATACCTCTTTCTTTACTTCCTGTAATTTGTTTTAAGCACAATTTAATCATATAATTTTACTCGATTTCTTCGATACAGCAAGAAGATACTATTTTCATTAAGATCCCTACCCTTCTGCACCGCACGCACACTTTAATTACTATTGTTACTATTCTTGTATGATTTCATTTTGTTCTACAGGATCTTGCAAAAGCTTTGGCAATTCAGTGTGTTGTTTTCAATTGTTCAGATGGGTTAGACTATCTGCAGATGGGGAAGGTAAGCCCATTCGTTACGTATATATTACACCATTACATTGTGATCCGCTTTGGCTGGTAATGAAGTTGCTTGAAGTACAATTTTGACAAGCATCTAGTCAAGAGTGAAGAGCTTAGGCTAACCAAACTTTGTAAGATAAGAATTGTTACCAGCCCCGCCGAATGCATCAGATGCTTCCTAGCCCCTTTCTATGATCTGTCGAATCACGTGTTTAAGCTAGTTTAGGAGTTGGATGTAATACTTAAATCAAGGTATTACGGGTTTGCTGAGAACGTAGCTAAGAACAATTCTCTACGCCAAACAGATGTAGGGAACCGTTTTTGTATTGCAAAAGCCCCTGAGAACACCTTTTATTCTTTACTGTCCCTATTACATCATAGAGGTATAGTTTCACTGAGTTTGTTTTGTACTTGTAATCTGGAAAGTTTAAATGAGGGTTTACGAAACTACTTATCTTTCTTTTTCTGACGAGCAGAGGTACTGGGTTTGCTGTTAAGTTGCATAACTTTTCTGTGTTTGTATCAGGAGCTCATAAGGATTTTGATTCAAACACATTTTCCACGAGGACTCCCAAACTGTGGAATTTATTTTCTTCCCGAAGCGTTCCTTTGTCAATTAATCTTGATTTTTTTTCTTCATGTACCTTATTTGCTATTCTGTAGCCCTTTAAACTGAAAAGTATCTTTGTATTTGTTAATGGGCTTTTTACCTTTAAAAATAACTCTTTTTTAAGGTATTATCTGACAGTTATTTTTATTGTATTTGCTTACCTAGTTTTTCAAAGGGCTTGCTTCTTGTGGTGCATGGGCTTGTTTTGATGAATTCAACAGGATTGAACTGGAAGTCTTGTCAGTCGTTGCACAACAGGTAATCAACTACTTGATAAGATACGTATTTGATTATTAATTTCAGTTTCTCAGTTTTCAAATAAAAAACACTTTTTGCATATCGATTTTTTTGTAGGTAAAACATAGTCATGCTCAGTATTCCCTCAAAAAAGGGTTACCACATGCCAAATTTCCTAACCTTTTTACTTAGCCTTTAGATATGCCTGTGGTAAGATACTAATCATAAGAATTATGTTAAGAAAAGACGCCCAAGAATGGAGTTATAACAGTTACCCTTTTAAATTAATCTCAAATTGCATTGATCTGTCCAGTTGCCTCATCATTTATTCGTCGCTTTGAGATCATAGCGTTGCGGTAGCGATAGCATTTGTAACGCTAATCTTCACACAGGGCACTGGCAAGCTTTTTCGAGTGGTCTCTGTTGTACATGAAGGGAGTAGAGTTAGATTATTGAAAGTAATCACCACCCTTAGACCAATTTTTCAATTTCAAGAACCGTGCTTGCTAATATTCTTTCAAAAGCTGGACAAAAGAATAAAAACAATTTTGTCGTGCTTTATTGGTAACATAAATTAGAAGCCACATGTATTGATGATTAGTCGTCAGTTTTGAGTCAAAACATTTTATACAGTTTGACTGACGATTTGTAAAAATGCACATTACTTTAATATCACATAGTTGGTTTCACGTTTAAGGCCCAAACAAATTACTTGGTGTCTGGACATGAAAACGACTGCCTTGATGTTGATGTATGACAAATGAGTTTGTTTTCTATTTGTAAAAAATAAAATTTGGCAATATTTTAGTAGATTACTGCTTCTCATATTTGTTCTTTTTATTTCGAACAGATACTCTGTATCCAACGTGCTGTTGCTGCGCGTCAAACTGACTTTGTTTTTGAAGGGACAAAACTTGAACTCAATACCAACTGTTATGTTTGTATTACAATGAATCCTGGCTACGCTGGCCGCTCAGAGTTACCAGATAATCTGAAGGTAATGCCTGTACTTTTTTGTAATTGCTACATAGGTATAGGTATAAAATTCACCAAATATTCGTAGCCATATGAGGTTGTTGAAAGAATAAATCGAATACATCTACAGTTTGGACACAAAATCGCACTTTAATTAAGTATAATCATCCAAACTGGTGATGAAAAATGATATCCATATTGTTAGACCCATTAAAGATTGTTTAATAATGACCTTTGAACTCAATAAGTGAGTCTTCAATGAGTTTTTAGCATTTTTTGTTCCATAGTCTTTTCGTTTGTAAAGGTTGTGTTTTGTATTTAGAAGCCTACCAAACCTTTTATGAAGTATTGTTGCTACCTTTGACCCAGTGGACCAGCGTATTATTATGTCTCTGATCGGATTTGGAATCGAAACACTAGTACAGTTGAAACTAAATTTCCCTTCTCTCTCTCTTTCTCTTTCCTGCGCTTAAGATATTGCCTCATTAAGCCTTTTCATGCTACTATTTTGGTGACTACTTTGCATTGTTGCCTGGATTCCTCTTCGGTTGTTAGGGGACGAGCTACAAACTGTTTTGAGTCATTATTATCTCCCAAGGTTTGGTTGTTGATGCTCCCAAAGGCAGGAAGGTATTTCGTTGCAGAACGCTTCTATCTAAGAAAAGTTAGGGTGTTAATTTCACTTCTCGCTGCATGCTTTCCTCCATTTTATGATCTTAATGCTTTTAAATGTAATGTTTAGATACACAGAGAAATAAAATAGATAGATAGATAGATAGATAGATAGATAGATAGATAGATAGATAGATAGATAGATAGATAGATAATAGGTAGGTAGGTAAGTAGGTAGGTAGGTGCATGATGATGTATCTACGTCTTTGATTTTCCGGGTGCTGTATGCATCGGTTTATGCCAGGATAATAGTACATACTACTGCACTTATTCTCTTACTTAAAGGCTAGCTAATGTTTCCCATTTCCGATAAGTGCGGATAAGTACAAGAAATTTACACAGAAGGGATATTAATGGCCTTCTGTGTAAATTTTTGTATTTTTCCTATGTACACAGCACTTTAATTTCCCGGCACAGTAATTATTTTATTTTGTAATTAGTACATCATAACTCATAATAACTTGTTACGATATATTTTCATTTTTTAAGGTTCTCTTTCGGACAGTGGCAATGATGGTTCCTGACTATGCTCTTATTGGAGAAATTAGTTTATACTCTTATGGTTTCGTGGATGCAAGAAATTTGGCAGTGAAAATTGTTACTACGTACAAGCTGTGCTCAGAGCAGGTATTTATTCTCTATTACTTGAATTAAAGTGGTTATTGATGGCATTTTTGTGTTGCCTTTACAATGTCGGACATTAAGTAAACATATTTTCCACTTTTTTGTAATAAATTGTATTTACTACGGAGTCATGTAAAAATAGGGTGATACCCAACGTAGACAGTATATCAATGTATACGGCCTACAGTATGTAGTACAGAAGGGTGTGCTAAAGTTGTTAACTGCTTTAATAAAGGGGTGTATTTAACCGGAAATGACGATAATGAAATAATTTTAAGTTTTTATCATAACATGGAATAAAGAAGGATATCAAAGTACTGAAATATAGGAAAAATGAAGAGTACCAATTCGAGAGGATTATTTTCGACAGGGAGATCAATCTTTACAATTTTTTGAAAATCTTGTTTGATTTCACAGCATTTAACATGTTTGAACATCTTTATATTGTTATTTTTTATGCTTTGTTTCTTTTATGTTTTTTGAATATCAGCAGTGGTAGACGTAGTTTTCTAGAACTAATTTTTTTCTCAGTGGATTACTACGATTCTTGAAAGTTTCTGGAAAGCACTAGCATACCTTTTTTCTATCCATACATACATACCTATATACATACTACTTACATAATAACCTACCTACNTGAAATAATTTTAAGTTTTTATCATAACATGGAATAAAGAAGGATATCAAAGTACTGAAATATAGGGAAAATGAAGAGTACCAATTCGAGAGGATTATTTTCGACAGGGAGATCAATCTTTACAATTTTTTGAAAATCTTGTTTGATTTCACAGCATTTAACATGTTTGAACATCTTTATATTGTTATTTTTTATGCTTTGTTTCTTTTATGTTTTTTGAATATCAGCAGTGGTAGACGTAGTTTTCTAGAACTAATTTTTTTCTCAGTGGATTACTACGATTCTTGAAAGTTTCTGGAAAGCACTAGCATACCTTTTTTCTATCCATACATACATACCTATATACATACTACTTACATAATAACCTACCTACATACCAACCTACCCATATACATACATGTATACATACATAGATGCATACCTACAAACCTGCCTACCTGCCCACCTACCTACCCACATACATACATACATACATGCATACATACATATATACATACATACATACATACATGCATACATACATATATACATACATACATACATGCATACATACATATATAGATACATACAGACAGACATACAGACAGAGAGACAGACATTTTTCTAAGTTAATTTTTTTCCTTTTATTAAATACCTTTGTTGCTTTTGTGTGAAACTAGTAAGTACAAGTTTTTCACTAATAAATAGCAGTTTAGATTATTTTCTTCTTTAAATCATTTATTCCTGTTGCTAAAACTTTATTTTCTACATTAACTTACAGCTATCGTCCCAATTTCATTATGATTACGGCATGAGAGCTGTGAAAGCTGTGTTGGCGGCAGCAGGAAATTTGAAACTGAAATTTCCAAATGATAATGAAGATGTACTTTTATTACGATCCATAATGGATGTAAACAAACCCAAATTTTTATCTCATGATATACCGTTATTCGAAGGAATCATTTCAGACTTGTTTCCAGGTATCAAACTACCCAAAGCTGACTACAGAATTTTTCTTGAAGCAGTTGCTGAGGTAATAAAAGTATTTATATCTTTTACTGTGCTGCATTTTGCTGAGTTATTATGACCATTATTGTAAATGATGAGCTTCTAATTTTTTACTGATTTCTATTGGTGTAAAATAAATGATGAAAAGATATGAAAAGTCTTATTATGGAAATATGGATTTGGTTCATTTTTTAGCCGTTATGTATCGAGAGGCCTACCGTACGACGCATTCAGGGCATAATTCTCTTACTCAAATTTCTTGGTGATTTAGTCAATAAATTGATGGTCCCTGCACAAAAGGGGTATTGATCGATAACCTGTGCATTGCGGTCGATACTTTTAGTGGGTAATTCCTGGGTGCATAAGAACAAAGTATAGATATCTCCGTATTTAAAATCATCCGAATATTGTTAGCATTTTTCTACCTACCTCTTTAAGTATTGATTATATAATATTGGTCCCTTGTCGCGCTATTTTCCTTGGCCAAAAAAGTAACGCAATGCTCATGATTTTAACCTTACTTTTATATTGTTGAAAACCAGACTCTAATGACTATAATATATGAATTAAATGACTACCTGTTTTCGGAGATAAGATTATTTCAAAAAATTAGTTTCTTGATTCAGTAGAGTTGGATCACACAAAGAAGAAAGTCCATATAGAAATTGATGCATGTAAATGATGAGCCATGGTTTTGCAAGGTGAAGTACATTGGCGCCTTCAGCAGTAGATGAAAATCAAAGTAGGAACAAGTGTTTTCAATGTTTCTTCTTTGCTTTGACGTTTTAAGAAAGCAATGAAGGTACATAAATTTAGTTAGCTTCTTACAAATAAAACCCTGTAATGTTTCTGTGGATTGCAGCGCCTGACTGTCGCATTCAAATGTCGTTATGATATTTTTCAGAGATGATTAATTAATCGATACTTTAATTCTTATCACACCACATGTATTAAATGACTAAAAGCTTATATGTCCTTACTTAGTGAATTAAGAAAGAGTAACATGCACGCACTTTTTGTGCACCAGTTGTAGGTTCGCCCATAGTAAGGCCAGGAGTCTTTTTATTTCTAAGGGTTACTTATTATTGAATTTTTGAAAATATTTATGGGGAAGAAAAATGTATGCCTTACCACGAAGGTGATGTAATTTCACCTTCGCGGTAAGGCTTGACCCGCAGACCTCTCATTTAGTAATCTAATGGTTTTTAATGGTGGGGCTACTACGTGAAGTGAAAAAATTAGGTAGCAAAGAATATATGTAAAATGTAATAATTTTTTATTTAGAAAAGTGGATATGTGGACTGGACGTTGTTACTCATGAACGTGAGACTGATATAAGCTGTGAAATGATCTCTCTTAGTTATTTAATTGCATATTTCACAAATTCACTGTAAGCACTTAACTGTTTGGTTTTAACAGCAGAAATAAATTGGATACTTGATCCAAGGAATATTATGACTAGCAATACACAGTGTAAGCTGCTTTCAGTCGTTGCTTCTTTGCATTTGCAATCCATCAAAAGTTGATGCCCATTCATCAGAAACATAGAAAGAATGAATAGTACACTGGTATTACAAATAATAGTATACCAGTGTCCACATTGATTAATATCAGCATTTATATATATATATATATATATATATATATATCTGTATCGCTTTGGTAAGTTTTCATGGTTTGAGTTTGTTCAGGGGGTGGTCTTTCCGTTTGGGTAAGCTTCGGTTATCCTCGCCAGTTATCAGCCCTAATAATGAGAGAAATCGTACTCAAAATTTAACCAAAGTTAAAAGTCATTAAGACAAAGGCATATAATCAATAATCAGTAATATTAACCACACTTTGCTTATAAGAGGAAGTACCGTATTTTCAAAAAAAATTTTTTTTTCTGAAACCTGAAAATTTGCTTAATAGGACATTAAACACAGACATGAACAATTTCTCCTATACTGTTTTTCTTTAAATTGCCTGCAGACCTAGTCCTTACCTTAAGTGGTACAGGCTATCCTTATAGACCTAATACACATGACATTTCTATAGTAGATGAAAAGAAACATAGCGCTGAGATTCATCGGTTATAAGTTACATTTTTCATTTAAAAATTACTTTTCTTTCAGGTTTGTGAGCAGATGAATTTACAGCCGACTGACTTTTTCCAAGAGAAAATTATCCAGACGTACGAAATGATGATAGTAAGACACGGGTAAGTGGAACTGAACTGACTGACATTTTGTTTTGTGATGCGGATGATTGTTCTTATCAGCAAAGCTAACATTTTTCTTCAAAAATGCCTTTTGCTTTGTCACATCATCTTTCTGCTCAAGAGATATATGACATATATGTATATATATATAAAACTGATATATAACTGATATGGTCATTGACTGATGATTCATGATTTCAGTTCACCACCTGTTCAACTATTTCATCCTTTCACTTGTTTTTCTACATTTCTGTACACTCTAATTCCCTATTCCTCAGTTCATTTTTGTTATTGTCATCGTTTTGTCCATGCCCTGTTTATGTCAATGCCTCCCCGTTTTTATTTAATTTGCCGTTTAACATCTCTGGCTATGAGCTTAGCACTCATGTTATATATATATATATATATATATATATATATATATATATATATTTATATATATGTATTTATTTATTTGTACCGAAATCACTAAATGTTTAGCAATTGTTACAATATTTGTATTTTTCTTTAAAGGATGATCTAACACAGAGGTAAATCTGTTTTATTTAATCGAAACATGCTTAACTCTTGTCTTTTGCAGTTTTATGTTGGTCGGGGAACCTTTTGCAAGCAAAACAATGGTATTAAAAGTACTTGCTGAAACACTTTCTTTATTATCGGAGCGTGGGCATGAGGAAGAAAAGGTTGGTGTGACCCATAGCTTCTTTTTTGTTTATGTTTTAACAGCTATTTTCACATTTTACATACTAAATGAAAACTCTTATATGCAATGAAAAATAGATATAGTTGATCAGTTGCAACGCTGGTCATATGCTAAGTTTATTATCTTAGTAAATACAAAGATAACCTGTACTTATTTGTGATATTATGTACTGACGTAAAGTAAGGTATGACTTTTCTTTGTATTTTTATTAGTATCAGCTAATTTTTCTATATTGTGTATATTGTGTTTATATTTTTCTATAAGTGAAAATATGCTTTTAAAGTTAAATACAACGAACGTTTTTGAGATCACACGAGCTTTTCCCTAGGTCCTTGTAAAATACTACAAACGTTATTTTCCATCCAACTTACTCTAGAGCTTTCTGCAGAATTTTCTATACTAGTTTCTATTCAAGTTTCAATCAAATTCTATCATATTTTCTTTCAGATTTTGAATAAAATTTTCTTTCAGATTTTTTATCAAATTTTTTATCAATTTTTTTATCGAATTTTCTATTTAATTTTCTATTGAATTTGTAATAGAAATTAAAACTGAATTTTACCAAATTTTTTAATTAAATTTTCTTATTTTATCAAATTTTCTCTGTAATTTCCTATCAAATTTTTTCTGTAATTTTCTATTAAATTCTCTATCAAATATTCTATTGAATTTTTATTGAATTTTCTACTGAAGTTTCTATATAATTTTCTAAAGAATTTTGTAAATAATATTTTTAGAGAAATTTCTATCTAATTTTCTTTAATTAGTACAACAACCATTTTTTACTTCATAACCCGATTTTCTCCTCTTATTCTAGAAATGGCATTTGGCTTTTTTTCTTAATTAAGAGCCTTTTTTGCTCTGTTTACTCTTTTCTTTCTAGTAAGCAAATTTTGTAATCATAATTGTTTTTCTTAGCTACACTCGAGTCTTCTTGTTACTGCCCCCTTTTTTGTGCAATACCCATGTCCATTTGAAATCACTTTGTACAGTTTTGAAATATTATGCTTTGTTTAAATTTTTTACAAAAAAACTATGGTAATACGTCTTGTTATTTGTTTTGTACATTTTCGTGCCTCCAAATTTTTTGAACCTTATAGGGCTATATTTGATAACGCATGAAATTTTATTGCTTTGTATAATCTACCATCTATATAATTCACTGTTGTTACATTCATGCCACAACTCCACTTTCCCTCGATCATTAATTCTCTCCAGCGTACAAATTATTACTTCTGTTTTGTTTTTCAATATAATATAATCATAATGACAGTCTTAACCTTGTCTCTTATTTATCACTCTACCAATTTTTTGTACTGCTTTAGTCAAATTTCAGATTTCCTTGTAACTTTTTACCATTTCCCTTGTTTGTTCAGCATGATTCTGTTTTTTCTAATTTCCACCATTCGTTTGATGCATTCTCAGTTATCTGCTTTTGTGAGGTGCTTTCTTCCTATTTTTCCCCATTTTATATCATTTTCTTTCATTCGCTTTCTGCATGCCACGTTCTGTATACATTTCCGGCATTCTGTCTAAATAAGTGAGGATATTCAACCTATATTTGCACTGCATTCATAAGATTTTTCCTCGGACTTTTTGTGGTATCTTGTTAAGCAACTTGGATCTCTGTGAGTGAAATCACACACGTTAAATATCACAGCAATGGGGTAGAGGTGGCTGTGGGAAAACTTTATCAGTATTTCAAGAATTTACAATTAAGCTTATTTATATTTTTCTGAAATTGAAAATCACAGGAAGATTTCATATATTTGAGATACTGAATATTTCGCTTTCACTACTGCTGATTGTTTTTTACCCTTTTTAAAGGTATGGTACAGAATCATCAACCCAAAGTCAATCACAATGGGTCAATTGTTTGGTCAGTTTGATCCAGTGTCACATGAGGTTTGTATACTTGTGTGAAATAGCTGATTTTGTTAATGTTTTGTTTAGCAGTGTTGAACATATTGTAATTTTAGTTAATCCTGGTCATGTTTATTTTTTTCCTTTCCTTTTCTTCGCCTTTTTTTTATTAACTTTGCATGCCTTTTGTTTTCAGCTGTGACTGCAACTTTATAAGTACAAATAGGTTTCTTTTGTATTTAATAATGTGGTAAATACTCACAAAGTTCTTGTTCTTTGTTACTAAGAATGATAATGGTTAAATCGGAATAAATTCGGCCCCATGACGAGCCAAAATTGCACCCCTGTATTCATAGTAAGTACCTACTTTAATAGGTGCTCTCCTGTATACTAACTAATGCATATATGATGCTGTTTGCTAATAAGTCTCATTTGCCATTCTCTGATTTACCTGTTTGGTTAATTTCACCTATATGCAAAAGTTAGTAAATTAGGTATCAGGGATACGTTTCAGTAGACTAGAACTCATCAAGACTTACAGATTTCCAAATATCTATTGGCAAGGTCATAACTGGGAGATTGTGACCTAAACCGAACGAGTACAATTTTTTACAATTGTGCATCAAAGAAGAAAACCATGTTAACATCATGTTTCTCCACGAGTTTGTAAAATTTTTCACTTTACTCTTTTCTTTCTCATCTCTTTTATCCAAGTAAACAAAGCATTCACTTATGTATTTTGTATTTTTATAATATATATTTTATATATTTTACAACTTGTTGTGCATGTAGTCATGTAGTCATGTCTTCTTTCTACAGATAACTTGACTTTAATTTATATTTGCCCTTAATACCTCAGTGATAATTCTAAAATGTATCTTGAATAGAATTTTAGCTTTACCATTTTTATGGGAAATAATTTTTATTATTTCCTTCATCGTTATTATCACCCTCTTTATTTACAGTGGACGGATGGAATATGCGCAAATACATTCCGTGAATATGCAGCTGACCAAACGGAAATAAGAAAATGGGTTATTTTTGATGGTCCAATTGATGCTCTGTGGATTGAAAACATGAATACAGTTTTGGATGATAACAAAAAGGTACTTTGGTATCGTTAAAATGAAGTCTTGATTTTCTTTTTGTGGTTCGTGTCACTTTCTTTTCCTTTTTTGAATTGCTTTTAACACCACTTTTACCGGATCCTATGCAAAAATGATGTCCTTCAGAGGGACTTTGTGTAGGCAGAGAGAAATTTCTTGACCTGATGCCCTTCCCTACACCAAACAATGGCTTTTTTGGTAAATTTTCAAAGCTGTATTTGCTCTTGAGGGATCGACTCCGGAACCTCTTGATTATAGCGCAACTGCATCCATCACTAAGCCACAGTTCATTCTTACCATGAAATGTGAAATAATTTCCATATCAGGCTTACCGAAGAAAGAAACAACAGATTTTTGCATATACTGAATGATACCACTGTAATGCATTGGAACAGTGGGACCAATTTATATGATATTGGTTTACTGATAACTGTGATAGTTTGTTTACCCAGGAAAGTTCCAGAATTAAAAAGTTGTAAAGTATGTTTTGGCTATGTATGGTGAGATATAAATTTAAAAGACTAATAATGTGTAAGAGACCTTATCTGGAAGAAGTTGTTCTGAAAGGCAAAATCTAAGTCATTAAGCACTAAGCTCTAAGAGTAAAAACTCCAAAGGTTGGACTATCTTGATCCTTTTCCTCTTTTGTCACAACTATATTTATTTACAAAACGTTCTCTTTAAATGCATTCATGTGAATGAATCTTAAATTCTGAAAGAAAACCTACAATTCAATGTACTGTGCGTGATAGAAAGAAAGAGTACAAATGTAAATCACTAGCTCTGATATGTATTTAGGGTGGATGGGTGAGAAAAGGAATTTTTAAGCACTTACTAAGGCTCATGAGACTCATTAGGGAGCTTTTGACGCATCCGAACGTTACAGGGACAAATACGCATAAATTACAAGATAATAATTTATGACCGAAATCCAGTATCTATATTTGTTTGTTTTTTTTTTGTTTATATGTAAACGTAAAGTTGAAAGAAGAAAACAGACCTTGCAGTACGGCTTTTAAAACATTAACTTTAGTTTTTAACAAAAAAAATGAGTTTTTTTAATAATGGTATACCTTATGAATTATCGATAAATTACTCAGTATGAAAACCATTTCCATTTTTCTTTACAGCTTTGCTTAATGAGTGGTGAAATTATTCAGTTGTCAGGATCAATGAGTTTGATCTTTGAATGCAATGATCTCTCCCAGGCATCAGTAAGTACCGGCACTCAATTTAATGTTTCATATTCTACAGTACTATTTTTCTGTTTGAACAGGAGGTGCGCCGCACTGTAAACGATAGCAGATAAAACTATGCATTTTTTAAAACCTTTCTTGAAGAATTCAATTTTGTTTCGAATTTGAAAACAGAGCATAAAGCCGGGTTACTTGTTTGATTAACTGAAGACGAGTTCCATAATAAAAGTACTTTTGTCAGTTTCGTATCTTTATTTTTAAAACAAAAGTAGAAAATTTGATATTCAGCTCATGATTTTTTGTCTGTGAATATACATCGCTAAACAGCAGATAAGCACCAAAGGCCTTAATTGCCAATCAATTGCTCTTAATGATGGCTTTCGATTGTATCATAAAGGCTGAAGCAGTATAGCAAACTTGACCTTCGTACTAGTAAAGGTAAAATATTTTCATTATGATAAAAACAACCAGTTAACAAGTGATCGATTGTATAGTAGTTGCTTTACGGCCGAGGTACAAACGTGAACATTTGGAACATTTGGTTTCTGTTGTGTTTTCCTACCCTGGTTCCACATTTTCGTCCTTACTTCTTCTTCTTCTTCCACTACTACTACTACTACTACTACTACTACTACTACTACTACTACTACTACTACTACTACTACTACTACTACTACTACTTCTACTACCAATACTACTACTACTACNCGAATTTGAAAACAGAGCATAAAGCCGGGTTACTTGTTTGATTAACTGAAGACGAGTTCCATAATAAAAGTACTTTTGTCAGTTTCGTATCTTTATTTTTAAAACAAAAGTAGAAAATTTGATATTCAGCTCATGATTTTTTGTCTGTGAATATACATCGCTAAACAGCAGATAAGCACCAAAGGCCTTAATTGCCAATCAATTGCTCTTAATGATGGCTTTCGATTGTATCATAAAGGCTGAAGCAGTATAGCAAACTTGACCTTCGTACTAGTAAAGGTAAAATATTTTCATTATGATAAAAACAACCAGCCAACAAGTGATCGATTGTATAGTAGTTGGTTTACGGCCGAGGTACAAACGTGAACATTTGGAACATTTGGTTTCTGTTGTTTTTTCCTACCCTGGTTCCACATTTTCGTCCTTACTTCTTCTTCTTCTTCCACTACTACTACTACTACTACTACTACTACTACTACTACTACTACTACTACTACTACTACTACTACTACTACTACTACTACTACTACTACTACTACTACTACTACTACTACTACTACTACTACTACCAATACTACTACTACTACTACTACTACTACCTCTACTTCTATTGCTATTACTACTACATCTTCTTCTTCATTACCTTTTTCTTTTTCCTCTTCTATTTTTCTTCTCCTTTTTTTTCTTCGTCACCTTCTTCATTACTTATTGATAAAAAGATCATTTTACTTTGAGGGTCGATTTTTAACCTCGTTTTCACCTATGCACCACAATGTCTCTTTCCTATTTATTTTTGTTGTGATATTATTTTTATTATTATTGTTAGCATTATTATTATTATTATTATTATTATTATTATTATTTTATTATCCTATTTTTTTTATTTTCTGTCGAATTTGATGTAGTATTTATTGTAACTATTTTTCAAGCTAATGTATTTGATTTTAGCCAGCAACAGTTAGTCGTTGTGGTATGATATACCTTGAGCCAGCGTCACTTGGATGGCATCCACTTCTGGAATCATGGATACATACTTTACCAGAAAATTACCAGAAAGAGTGTGGTAATTTGATTACAGCCTTGTTTAATTGGGCAGTACCGCCAATGTTGATATTTCTCAGGAAACAATGCAAGGTAAATATTTTTGTGCATCAAGTATGTATTGTTGCTTTGCGTTTAGTACCTTACTTTAGATGTTTAGAAAAATATGTATTTTAAATTTTGGCATAAAATATACCCAGTTTGAAGTACTTTAATACCTTCCATTGGCTTAGTGCTACTGCTTGACTATATGTTACAGTGTTACATCGAGCTGCGTGATTTTCAGTAGATTATTTTGAGTTGGTATCATAATTTGACAGGATTTGATTTAGGCCCCATTCCATCCCATTCTGCATCGTATTTCTCCATTAAAAGCATCGAAAAAGTGAAAATCCCATTATTACGACTGCAAGACTTTTTCAGGCTTAGATTATGGTTTCCATTAATCCTTGAATTTATGCCTCCATTAGTATTTTGGTAAAAATTAATATTAGTTCTTAACATTCTACGGCATAGTTTCAGTAGTTTGAATTCCTCACCATCAAACTATTAATCAGGTTGCTTTTAGTGCTTTTTAAGTTTAATGCCCTATCTGGTCTTTAGCTATAAAAATACCCCACATAAATTAACCATTCTTTCAGCCCAATGTTATTCAAACTTTTACTATGTTTTTAACCCAAAATTCAGGATGTTTTCAGGTATTTATAAATAGATTTCTAGAGATCCGTTAACGTACTTTCATAATTATGGTGGTAGGAAGAGTCAAACTTTGAGGATGAATGAAACAAAAGACTCACTATTATACAGAAAGTCACATCGTACTTGTCTTTTTAAACTAGGTACCACAAGTAATGTATTTAAGATTGCTTTTCGATTTCCAATGTCTTTTTTGGAGAAAATGTTTGCTACAAATATAGATTTTTTCCTTGGATGGCTATATAGTGACACTCTTTGCCTTCTGAATGCTTTCCTCCATCATACAACTTGAAAGCGTAAGGTCAACTCTTACCTCGGGTTAATTTTTTTCTCTTTTCTGCCATTTCTTCAAAGCCCCATATACTTTGTAGCTTTTTGCCTTGTTGGATTGTTAAATATTACAAAACGAACAAAAAAATGTTTTGGCTCAATTATCTTTCCTAATAATCGAGTTAATTGGGACATCTCTGTATCTACATTCAAATGGAATGGCATTGATTAGATTTTGTTTTTCTTTGTTCCAGGAATTTGTACCTACATCTGACAGCAATTTAGCACGATCTCTGATGGTACTGGTTGAAATTTTAATGAAAAACCTCTCGTCAGCAGATAGCAAATATTTTAAATCATGGACCATCGTAAGTTATTCATTGTTATTGCATTCGCGTGATATGTAGAAAAATATATTATTATCGATTCGTCTCCTATATATTACTATATGATAAACAGAATGATTTCCTGTGGTTACTGATCAACTATAAAAAATTACAATTAAATTATTTTTCTGTCCTATGGTCTTCCTTATTTAGTTAATTAATTGTTGAATTTGGCTTCCAAAACCAACTCAAAATTTTCCATGAAAGACAGGCTTAAGACTAGAAACAACCTCTGATTGCTACCCTTAAAAAACTTGTACGTTTTTCACAATTTTATACAAAACACATTGCCTTAAAATTAGAATATTGTTCCTTTTTATTTTGGATAAACAAATATTGCTTTTATTTGGGAAACTACTTTTTGTTGTTGTTTCAAGCTTACAATTTTAATGTGATTGCATGGTTTATGTATCTGAAATCACAAGAACCTATTCCATGATTGATTAGTGTTAAAATTTCAGCATATCTAAATATTCAGAATTTTTTTGAGAAATTTTTGAGTTAAAGTTGCACATTTTTAAGGAGACTTTAATCAAATAAGGTTTTAAACCTATGGGAAACATTTCCAGTTCTGAATTCATCTACACAACCATCCACCCATCCATACATCCAACCTTTCCTCCATTTTTTCTTGCATCCATTCATCTATTTATGTATCCATCCATCTATCCATCCTTCCTTCCATCCATCCATCCATCCATCCTTCCTTCCATCCATCCATGCGTGCATCCATCCATTTGCCCATCCATCAGTCATCACTTTGTCGATCTATTCATCCGCCGGTCCGTCCTTCTGTCTGTCTCTTCGTTCTTAATTATTAAATTATTAAACCTATTGATCCATCGCTTACCAATCCATGCATTCCCACTAATACATTTACATTCTAGCAGGTTTTGATGTGTCAGGAATAGCCATCGCGTTGCTTCTTCTCTTGTGTACCGCCGTGAATGATTAAATATGAATCCAAATAATTACGTAGTCTTTAAACATGCATTCCACTGTGTTTTTCTTTGTATTCTTAGTCCTCTTTTATATTTGCACTGGTTTGGTCCATTGGAGCTACATGTGATGGAGACAGTAGATTGAAGTTCGATACGTATTGCAAAGATCTAGTTGCAGGAAAGATTGATGACCATCCTATACCATCAGCAGTTGGAAAAATAGAGACCCCCATGCCTGCTGAACATTCAGTATACGATTTCATGTTCGAGGTTAGTGCTGTCAGTTAGCTTTTTTAAACTTTATTGTTACTTTTAAGTTGCATTTTTTTACCAATAGAACTTCTTGTTTTATGTATTATGTGGATAGTCTTCATACTTTACTGTTGTAGCAAGATGGCTTTAAAATTTTTAACTTGAATCACTTTTATTTTGGTCGAAGTCTCTTTTCCTGCCGCTCGATGAAAACGGATGTGATTTAACTGTAGTTTTCAAGATTTTTCCGTGGATCATAGATAAGATGGGTTTTTTTACACAAGGATAATTTTAAACTTGACATTGTATATAATTGGGGCTTTAGTTCAGCTTATCATCATCCACAAACTACAGTTGCACCTTATGGCCTATTCAATCCTCTTGCCCCGACAAAAAGAGCCCTCACAGTCACTAAGAATGTAGCGGGACTCAATCGCCCTAAAAGGAAAGGTTTAGAAAAAATAAATCGGTATACGTATTTGAGCCATCTGATGACCACCCCTGCGAGACTCCTGTTTGAGACTACCAACACCTGCAGTCTGGTCTACCGCGTAGCATTCTACGAATTGAACAATTTACCAAGTGTCAGGATAAGAAGTAATCCTTATCCGGAAGCATTCCTAATAAGGAAAACAGAAACTGTGTAGAATCTAAAAGTCCTCTTACCTTTTTTTCATTTCGAAATTATCTCAGCAGTAAGTTTTCACGTAGAACAGGAAAGAGAATGGTAAAAAAGAACTTTATCGTAGAATGTAGGTGTGATGGGTTTTTTGTTCTGTAGTCCTGTGAAGTATTTCTGTGCGTAATTTTTCTTATCATTAATTCAACAGAGGAAAGGTCGGGGTAACTGGGTGCTTTGGACGAAAACAATAAGTGACTCGTCATTGCCGAAGGGAAAGAAAGTTAGCGAAATTATTGTACCTACAATGGACACAGCACGTTATTGGTACTTATTGGATTTAATGGTGTATCATAATGTTCCAATTCTCTTTGTTGGACCAACTGGAACAGGAAAAAGCGTCTATGTGAAAGATAAATTAATGAACAGGTTACCACAAAATGAATTCATGCCAATGTTTGTTAACTTTTCTGCACAAACAAGTGCAAACCAGACACAGGTACTTCCTTGTTTTCTTACAATAAGGTTATTACACAATTTCTTTTGATGTTATAAATTCACGTTCTTTTATGTATGTATATATATATATATATCAGGCTTTCTCGTTTTTTTCGTTTTTTTTCGGTTGAAGTCATTTGATCCGTTCAGTCCTTTGTCCTGAGCTACCAAAGTTGCAATCCGGAATCGTTCCATCCCAAGCTCTATATTGTCAATTTTTATTGCTTGAGAGAATGATTTTGGTTTGGAACTTTAGTAACTCAGCACAAAGGACTGAACGGATCAAATGACTTAAACCGAAAAAACGCAAGGAGCGAGAAAAAATTTAGGATTTTGTTTTATGGAGTAATTGGTGTTTTTTTACTTTCTTTTCATTTCATATAGGAGCAATGACATATTTATTTGTAGTGTTTGTTTGTAAATATTGTAACCCTTGGGTTTTTGGCACTTTTTTATTTAATGTTGATAACGGATGTTTTTTACACCAACAGTATAGCTGATTTGATAAATTAGTCTATCAGTGTCACGAAAATTTAATATATTTAATTCAATAAGGAGAAAAAATTCAAAAGACAACACTTTCCATCTCGACAAACCTGTTTCGTAGTATTAATCACTCTTTAGGAGATGCACATCTCCTCAAGAATGATTAATACCATGAAAGAGGCTCGTTGCAACAGACGGAAAGTGTAGTCTTCTTACTTTTCTCTCCTTATTGTATTATTTATGATGCACTTCATTCATGTATTAAAAACAGTACAAGGAACAACCGCATCTAAGCCATATATATATATAGCCATATATATATATCCATATATATATAGCCATATATATATATCCATATATATATATATATATATATATATATATATATACTACGCTCCCTTACGAAAGTTTGGTTGAGCACTCTCTCTGAGATTCGGGGACCTGTTGCTTGCGCAATGCGGAGCTCAATGCGCTTGCGTAGTTTGAGCACTCTGACAGGATCCCACAGTAACTCTTTAAGCTGTGTTTCCTCCGGCAGTATGGCCAGAGAGTTATGTCTCAGAAGCTCTGTGCTGCACTGATTAGCCCACAAAGGGCGAAACAGTACTGTCTGTAGATTGAGTATATATATAATATATATAATGGCATAATCAGATGCAAATTAAACCACAAACATGTTCGGGTTAATAAAGTAACTCGGATACCTCATTTTGTTAAACGGATGGTCATAGTGAATATAGCCTTATTCTTTTGGAGAACAATAAAATTTTGAGAAGTTCAATAATTTTTGAAAGTTAATGTCTTCAGCTTTATTTTTTGAATTAATGAACAAGCTTATTTTTATTGTTGCAGGCTTCGTAGTTGTTTGTACGATTTTTGAACTAACGATAGGGTTAAGTTTACACCTCTGTCTTTTTACACTAGTTGAAGAGTAAATCTTGCAGATATATTCGAAAGAAGATTGTATATTTAATTAACATTCATTTTTTTTGTGTGCCATTAAATAGATTTCATTTCGCATCATGAAATAGTCTAAACAATGTTTTTTACAAAATGATCGTTTTGCCATACCTACATTATTGGAGTATCTGAATATTCGTTTATTCGAATATTCTGTATTACATGATTTGTTTAATATTTTGTTCAATCACTTTATAATATCCATTCAGATTTGCTTTGAGGAGGATTTTGGGTTGCTTCAGATATTAATATTCTAAGAGTAAAGACCCCAGTAGAAGAAACTATCACATATCTTTGTTTGTTTGCAATTTTAGCTTGAAATAGTTTTTTTTAAGTTGTATGTCACATATTGTTTACTGTGAGAAAAACCTCAAATACTTTACTCAGCAATGGTTTTGCATAAAAAATGTGTTTGAATATATCAGTACATTTGATGCCGTCATTTTTCATATCATACCTGGGTTTACCAATACAAACTTTTTTTTGTAATTACAATTTTTTTAATTACTGTGTTTTATAGGATATGATTATGGCAAAAATGGATAAAAGAAGAAAAGGTGTTTACGGGCCACCAGTCGGCAAAAGGTAAGTAGGCCACTTTCACACCTCTTTCTAAAATTATTTATCTGTAGTAATGTTATCAGTGTTAGAGTAAGAGAACTTTCTAAATTATGGTTATTCTTTGCAATAATATTTTTTCGTTGACTTACTATTTTTAATGATAGAAATTATTAACAGGCATCATTTTCCCACACCCACCCACCCGACTTGTATGTGTGTTTGTTTATAGTGCACTCGCTCGCTGGCTCTTTCTCTCTCTCTTTCCCTCTCTGTCTTTCACTCTCTCCGTCTCTCTCCCTCTCTGTCTGTCTGTCTGTCTCTAAACCAATAGCAATAACAATAATAATAAGATAATAATAAAAGCTATTTTTATTATTTTGTTGGTTTTTTTTCGCTGTACTTATTTTATTTTCTGTTTTCGGAATAAGCCATGGAGTAACCCTGACCTTCTCTCTTTTTTGTCTCCGCATAGTATTTTTTTAAACTTAAGAGTTGTTATTTTCTTTACATTATTTTTTTGCCATTTAATCATTAAAACTCAGTATTGTTGTAGCAGTATTTACTTTGTGGAACCAGGCCAATCAATGTAGACTACCATTTCCTGAAAGGTTTGACATTGTATGTAATAGGTGAAAATAAAAACACGACTTTGAAAAAACCCCATTTTTTTCCCACAACAGATACTTGATTTTTGTGGACGATGTAAACATGCCTGCTCGTGAGAAGTACGGAGCGCAGCCTCCTGTTGAGCTACTAAGACAGTTCTTGGATCATGGCATTTGGTAAGAAAATTCGATATTTTTGCCCTGATGTGTTTATCTCGGGTGAAAAGCTTTAGTTATTGTGTTTTGCTGTTAAAATTAATTTTTAATGGGACCATTGACATATAATAAACATCATTATACGCTACTGTCCGGCTTGAAGCAAAGATTTATGCCTCATCTGACTTTGCAGTATCGAGCTGGAGTCTGTTAATGTATTTTGATCAATAATAATAACAATTGAATCTGCTCTGTGCAGTTTCCAAAAACCTCTATTTCAAATTTTATGTATTAGAGAGATTTTATAATTCATACACAACACAGGAGTTATTTTCTTATTTTCAAAAGCATCGAAAGTGAGAAATTTTCAAGCAACTCTTATTTAGAACTGGAGAAGAACTGGAGAAGGTGTAGGTGCACTCTTATATTTTGGAGGGTGATTTTGAAGAGTTGTGAATAGGATAAAACTTGCAGTTGGCACTCAATTTACTGTACTGTGTAATGTTCCATCAAGCATATACTTTTGTCACCAAAGTGTGTGTGTGTGTGTATAGCCAAAGAAGTATTTTTGTATGTTATAGTACTTTACCTTCTTAAGCATTGTGTTTTAATAATGAGGATAAAAATGACCGGATAAGATTTCGTGTTTTCTACTTTTGTTTGATTTAGGTACGATAAAAAAGATACTACTAAGCTAACGATGATAGATACTCAGCTGATCTGTGCAATGGGTCCTCCTGGAGGTGGAAGAAATCCAGTTACTTCTCGCTTTTTACGTCATTTTAATCTGGTATCAATCACAACTTTCAAAGATGACACTATGGTCAAGATATTTGGGAGCATAATAAGTCATTATTTAAGGGTAAGAAATATAATTGCTTAGTCTTGGCCCTTTGAGGTGCTCAAAATGCTAGTCCCTGCAGAAGGCTGCAGGTACAAATTTGTACCTGCGGATTCCTGGGAGTTGGCAATACCTGCCTCTTAACAATATGTGACGCACATTGCAGTTCCATAGTCTCCCCTGTCCAAATGCCAAATTGTGCGACCATTTTTTAAAAGTCGGTGTTTAAAAAGACCTACAGCCATCCTCACAGATTCACACTTAATAACTATTATATAGATCTAATTCTTAATTTTTATTCTGTTGTTGAACATAGTGAATAAGTACTATAACCATCGATAATAAAAACAGCAGTACTTTTAATTACCGATTTTTACATTTGTTTTTTATTACTAGTGGTTTAAATTTTTTTCTCCCTAATTTTGAAATTTTTGGGGTTTTTTTTCTTTATTCTGCCGCAATCATGTTTCTAAGGGAAAAACACTTTTTTCTTGCCATTTATCATGCATAACTATTACAATGTTTTATCGTGTGCAGATGCCTTTTATACTAAATGGTGCTACAATATTTATAGTATTTGTCTCACAGATTGTGTTAAAAATGCAATTGCCAAATATTTATTGTTTTTATTGGTTTTCATAATTTTTAGTTTTGCGATCTTAATTTTTGAATTATTATTTTGGTTTCGTTTGAAGCACTTTGACCAAAATATGTTGCTGTTGCTTGTAAAAGATATGCAAAGATAATTCATTCGAGTAATAAATAAATTTTTACTGTAACATTTTTTAAATTTTTGCATGGTTAACCCTTAGGTTACTTGTTCTTTGTCGTCACCTTTTACCTCGCAGCCGTCTTCTTTTTCTTCTTCTTCATTTTCTTTCATATTTAATGTCTTCTCTTTCATGCTGTCTAGATCTGTTAATATTTTTTGTAGTTATGTCCTTTTGTTCTTCCTCCTCTAACTCTATATTCGAAACACAAACTCAACAAGTCCCTACTTTTAACGGAGAACAAGTTGTTTGCAGAGTTGTCGCAAGGGTTTTACTGGAAATCTCTACAACAACTCATTGCTTTACTACACGATTACTATCCATTTTTATTGGAAAACTAAAAGTCACACGTTTTACCGATGAATATTTTTCTGTACCATTTTTCTTTTCTGGAAACAGGAAAATAACTTTCCCAGTGAAAGCTTTGCTGCAGGTAACCAAATGGTGTCAGCAACAATGGAGGTGCGTAATTAAGCTATATCAGTCATTTGTGTTGTTTGAAATGGAGAGAGTATTTTGTGGGTTTAAATAATAAACTCTTGTAACAAAGCTGTAATTGTAAATTTTGTCAATCTGTATTTTTCATGAAAAGAAAGAGAGTTGGAGAATTTTAGTCTTGTTGAATTGATTAGAATTTTGGTTTGTGAGTTCAAGGGCACACTGTTTCTGCCGACTAGAATATTTGAGCTTTATTTCCTTTTATGTATTTTTGTATAATAAGAATTCAAACATTACCAATCATAGAAGGGCATTCCTGGATATCAATTGGCCGTTGATAATCTAACTAATCAAGTATTTAAAATCTAATAGATCCGTTAAACCGTGAATCTGAAGATATCAAGGTAAGTTGCAGGTATTCCCGCATATAGCAGAAATTTAAATGCAAAGAAAAGGCAAGTCGAAAATAGAATTTAAAGCTTTTATATTTTCTTCTGATGCTAAGCTTTAAACAAATATTTTTACACTCGTTCTATAAAAGATACCAGTTGTCAAATCAAAGTTATTTTGTATTTCTGGTATTAATAAGTCAAGTCTGCTGAAAAATGGCTATTTTTAACCCGCAATTTATTTGGTATTTTCTAATTTCTACTTCAAAGCTTTCTATTCCTATATTTATTTTCCCCAATAGATTTACAAACAGGCAATCAATAATCTGCTGCCAACACCAGCTAAATCACATTACACATTTAATTTAAGAGACTTCGCGCGAGTAGTGCTTGGTGCTTTGTTGGTTAAACCTCAGTCTTTAACTGACAAAAAAACTTTCTCCAGACTTTGGGTACATGAAGTTTATCGTGTTTTCTATGATCGTCTGGTGGATGATAAAGACAGAAACTGGTTACATAGGTAAGTGACAGACATTTTAAAGACTTATTCCTGTGATTTCTTACTAGGTTTTTTTCCAAATTTTTCTTTAGTTTATGTGTTCAGTAAAACTATTTCGTGTCATACTGGCCTAATTTGTCAAAATATGGTGAGACATATGCCACAGTATCCAGAATCAATTGCTTATTACCTCAAACTGTATTTATTATTTCCTACTTTCCAGTTTGATATACGTACCCATTTGGCGCCCCCCTTTTTTGCTGCTCTATACTTTGCTTTGGGGTGCCTTGACAGAGGCTAACAAAATGGATGTAGTAAGTCGATATACATTTATAAAAGGTTATTCTTTGATTTTGGTTAAGTAAGGGTAACCTAATGCATTTTGAAAGGTTTAGCAAGTGAAATTTACAACACCACCTGTTTTACTATTTGTTCTTAAATACACAATCGTACCTCTAACTTAATTCTTTTTCTTAATTTCTTGTAGTGCTTTAAAAGCCGTTGTAAAAGAACATTTTAAAGACGATTTTGATAGTCTGTTTAAGCATTTGGCTTCCAATGGGAAAAAGGTAATTTATATAGCGGAATGCGATATTGATTGTGTTTCTGTTTGTACTTGTCTTTTGTAACAGTAAATGTTCTTAAAAGCATTCATATGTCAAAGATAGAAATAAAAGTGACGTTGAAAATCACGCAGGTAGGAAGTAAAGGGTTCTCTTTTGGTCCCATTTTGTTATAAGTAGTTTTAAACGCGTATTATTTGCTTTAAAGGAGAGTGCTTTTACATCATTGTTATAATTATTTTATTTACATATATTTATTAAATAGTATTAGTATTATTTTATGATTTTGTATTCGTATTGTTTTTCCCATAAGCAAAAGTACTGGTTTTTCGTTATCGAACTGGCATATGAAACAAAATACAATAACTGAACTTGATAGTACTGACGGATCGTTACGTTGATAACGTTGATAATCTGTGATTTCGTATCGTGATTCATGATATATGATAATGCACAGATGTTATTTAAGCTGAGAAGCTACTTTTAATAAAATTCTATTATATTTATTTATCATCTCTAGACCTTTGATAGCTTCCATAAGCCTTCTAGGGCAGAAGAGGTCTGTTCTAGTATACATTTCTAATCAATATTTAGAAAAGTAAAAAGGATATTCAAGTAAAATCTAGCAATGATGTTCGCAATTCATCTTAGAGATTCCAATATGTAGTTAGATGGCCTTGGCTGAACTGACTATGTAATGTCTATAGAAGAGCCTGAAGAACCCAGGGAAAGTTGGATTTTTTTGATAACCCGGTGGCAAGCTGCTGTATCAGGATTAATTTATGGTGTGGAGGGTAACTGAAAATGAATACTGCGTGATTAGAAAAATGAAACCAATGATTTGACCTTGCAGGCCCTTCACGTCCAATTTCTGGAATCCAACAGTCACAATCTTCTTTTGCTGTTTCTAGATCTGAAAGCTCGACTCTACCTTTACAAGTTTATTATTGGTTCTTATACATTTGTAGCCTCCATTTTATTTTGCCACTGAAAATGTCATTACGCCCTGACCTTGGAGACTAATGGTTTTTTAACAATCATTGTAAGGATCATAATAGTTTTGCCTTCATACTTGTTAATTTTCAGGTCAGCGAAGATGACATGAGAAGTTTAATGTTTGGAGATTACACCAACCCAGATGCCGTAAGTAGTCTTTGTTTTGCTATTCTGTTTTATAACAAAAAATTACTTCATCTTGATTGTTTGTTGGAGTTAGTCTGTAGTCCAGTCTAAATAAGATATTGATTCATTTCCGAGGTGTAGTTTTAAACAAATATGTTTAGTTTCCATTCCAAAGAAATGCCATCAAAGTTAACTTCAACATGCCTGGTTGTTCTCAAACATTCACCGTTGTGGCTACGTTTAGATTCTACGTATATCATAAATGCAATAAGTGGTGGTTTAAGTAATCTCACTTGTGGTTGCATTACCTGAACTTGTAATAGAGAGGAAGAAAAAAGTAATCACCCTGACGTGGAGTAATATAGCTAGATTGTAGTCTTAGTTGCCCTCAGATTTGCAATGTAGTTTCCGAACATAACTAAATCTTATGAACCTTTGTATCAAATTTATATCTTGGCTTCCCTTAGTCCTTCACACTGCTTTGCTCCAGGACCGGTCACATTAACCTTTTCGGAAGATGTTCAGCTCCGAATGGCCAAAGTATTGTTTTTTAATGATATTTTTCACTTTGTCAGATGGTTATTTTGCCCTATGTGTCTGCGTTCCGAAAGTTTTGTATTGCTCCCCAGTCAGTTGGTAAAATTTTTATTACTTCACCTTCAAAATTCTTTTTATCTTTGTAATGTTGAGTGACAACTCTTCTATAATTACAGAAGTGATACGGGTTGGTTTCTTATTTTACTGTCACTAGATGGGAGAAGACCGACTCTATCAAGAAGTTGAGTCCATTGACAATTTGTATTCAGTTGTCGAACAATGTTTGGAAGAGTACAATCAAACTCACAAGACCCAGATGAATTTAGTAATATTTAGGTAGGTGATGTAGATTGAGTATCTGTGCAACTATATATTTTTTATTTCAATAATATAAAATTTGCATTGCAATCATTGTTAAAAAAATATATTATTTATATACTATACTATATTATATTATATTATATTTTATTATATTTTATTATATTTTATTATATTTTATTATATTATATTATATTATATTTTATTATATTATATTATATTATATTATATTATATTATATTATATTATATTATATTATATTATATTATATTATATTATATTATATTATATTATATTATATTATATTATATTATATTATATATTATTATATTATATTATATTATATTAAAATAATTATTTATATACTATACTATATTATATTATATTATATTATATTATATTTTATTATATTTTATTATATTTTATTATATTATATTATATTATATTATATTATATTATATTTTATTATATTATATTATATTATATTTTATTATATTATATTATATTATATTATATTATATTATATTATATTATATTATATTATATTATATTATATTATATTATATTATATTATATTATATTATATTATATTATATTATATTATATTATATTATATTATATTATATTATATATGCCTGATGATCGAAATATCGTGAAACTGTTAGTTGCAATCATAGTTCTTATTTTTTGTGTTTTACCTTATGTATATATATTATTGTATATTATTTATATATTTATTTATAATTATATATAATTGTAAGTGTTATTCAGGGAAACTATAAAGACCGAAACAATTCTGATTGTCTGTGGCCTGTAAATCGTTTCTATTTTCTACTAACGATCAATTTGAACTGAATTTTAACACAAAACTGTCTAATTGTAAGTTATGACGTGTTATCCACCCTAGGGTTAGAGAGCATTTTGTTTTTTGATTGTTTGGCACATTTGGTAAATTATTGTAAAGCACTTCCACTAAATCTTTGATTGAACATCTAAGTGACAGCACACCAAGTCTATTCCTTTTCGGCTTTACCTAGCACACTCACGGAGTTTTGTCCATGTTTAATTAAGGTAAAGCCATATTTATTAATATTATATTTTTAATTTTTACCACATATTTTTATCTTCACAGATACATTGATAAGAGTGATATTGTAGGGTTTAATTCATAGCCTAATTCATTTCACCGTTATAAGTGACATACTACAGAAGTGTACATGTTTTTGGAGATAGAATAAAGGAGGTGGAAGGGAAAAAAATAAATTAAAAAAATTTAAAAGGTAGATAGAAAAAACTTAAGTAAGAAAAGTAACCTCCAGCACTGAAGTGACTTCTGGCCCTGCTCATGGTAAATCAAGTGTAAAAAACCCACAAGAAAACTTGCGTATATTCTCTTTGTTTTATTACTAGGTATGCTTTGGAGCATTTGTCTAGGATCAGTCGTGTGCTGAAACAGTCTGGTGGAAATGCATTGCTAGTTGGTATGGGCGGAAGCGGTAGACAATCGCTCTGTCGTCTTGCAGCCTCCATTTCCAGTTTTACTGTTTTTCAACCAGAAATTACGAAAAGTTACGGTATGGTTGAATGGAGGGAAGATCTGAAGGTGGGACTCAAAACAATTTTGATTTTTTTACTGAAAAACNTGTTTTTGGAGATAGAATAAAGGAGGTGGAAGGGAAAAAAATAAATTAAAAAAATTTAAAAGGTAGATAGAAAAAACTTAAGTAAGAAAAGTAACCTCCAGCACTGAAGTGACTTCTGGCCCTGCTCATGGTAAATCAAGTGTAAAAAACCCACAAGAAAACTTGCGTATATTCTCTTTGTTTTATTACTAGGTATGCTTTGGAGCATTTGTCTAGGATCAGTCGTGTGCTGAAACAGTCTGGTGGAAATGCATTGCTAGTTGGTATGGGCGGAAGCGGTAGACAATCGCTCTGTCGTCTTGCAGCCTCCATTTCCAGTTTTACTGTTTTTCAACCAGAAATTACGAAAAGTTACGGTATGGTTGAATGGAGGGAAGATCTTAAGGTGGGACTCAAAACAATTTTGATTTTTTTCCTGAACAAAAATAAAGTCTAATTACACTCTTCTTCTTAGTTAATATTTTATTTTCTGGAATAATGGTCATAGCATTTATCTTAATTTGTCAGCTTTACGAGCGGCGCTTAATACAGCATTTTAAACGTAGTAATCTGGATCCGTAGAGTATAGTTTTTAATTGGAACATACACATTTGCCGTGTACATAACCAGTATTAACGAAGCTGAATATCGCATTTAAAATCACATAAATTTTGGTCGAAAGCCTTTTCCCTGGTACCCGACTAGACCACCTATCCAGAATAAGAAAACACAAATCAAGTGAGTTTTTATCAATATGAAAAACAAAAAGGTTAATGAGAAAGACAATTGAAGACCATTCACGACGGAATTTTGTTTATAAAAAGGATTTGAATATGAATTACCTCCAATGCACCTAAATAAAAGGCAGACCTTGCTCTGTCAATTACTTTGAACTGTTTTAGCTCGACCTTTTTACTGCATTCACGGTTTAGCATTAACTACTGCGCTACAACTGAATCATAGTTAACAATGTTGAGAATGCTCTTGCACTGTCCTTTTGGGTGAACTCAATTTACATAAAGTTTTTCTCTGAAACACTGTGCACATTTTATCGGTCAATCTTAATGACATACGGCCTACACACTCAGCTTCGCCCCGGCACTTAAACTCTTTAAGAAACGTACTTAAATTTGTGGCAGGCAAGACACCCTTTGTAGGTGGAAAAATAATTTTTCATAATATGAAAATCACTTCGGATATAGTAGCACGATAGCATTTGAAAATGAGGCCTATCCGGGTTATTTTAAGGTATACGAGGCACTTTTTGGGGCCATGTTTAACAGGATTTTAAGAAGTTAGATAATTTATACTGAAAAATTTTGGCCGATACATCGTTATGAGGACCATTGCTTAACATCCTCTGCCAGCAGGACTACATGATCCTAGGCAGATTGACCTGGGTGAAAGGCGGCTTCCTCTATGGGAAGGACCGAATCAGCAATTGGCTGGATGCGATTGTAGACTAAGGGTTCGTAAAGCGTAAAACGAAGATAAAGTAGGCTGACTGGTCTGTAGTTGCTTGCAACATTCGGTGATTTCTTCAGTAAAAGCATAGCAACCACTTTGCCGACTTTACATATTCTGGGACCCGTTTTTGTGTGCAGACAAGAGTTGAAGAGAAATCGTAGCCACTGACTGCAGCTGTCATGGATATGAAGCAAGAATCAGGGTGTAGGTTATTTGCACCTGGTTCTTTGCCAGCTTTAAGTGATATGGTATCAGCAGCTGGTGCATTCCATTCTGCTTTCAGTTGTCGATTGACCTCTCTCGTAAATTGACAATTCGGATTCCGAAATCGACTGCGTTGAGGCTCAACGAATTTGGATTTGGGGACACATACTTGCCACCAGGAAGTTTGTTAATTTCTGATCATGCTGTCCAACTGTACCGTTTCATGTCGATACTTTCAATGGTAGAAATCGATTGTTCTTTTCGTTTAGCTTTTAGATTGCCAATAAGGCAATTTAGTAGGAACAACTTTTCGGCCACAGACTGATTTTTCGATTTAGGAAACAAATTCATCGCATCTGATGTCCCATTCAGGAGTGTATTTTTTCCGATAACCTCTTGGGATTATATCTTTTGCAGCTTTCAAGAGTTTTTTTTGAAAAGCATGAAAGGACGAGTTAATATTACACGCCGGAGCTGGAAGCTCGAAACTCCTCCCAGTCAGCTTTGTTGAAGTTCCGTCTAGGTAGTAGTGATATTGGTGTATATTCTATTAAAGCAGGTTAATAAATGGTTTGGAGTCGGTGGGAAGACGTTGGAAAATTCTCCAGATGTTGTGTACAGGGTAGGACAAGGAACTGTAGATGTCATGCGTGAAGAAAGTTAAATATTGGTTCGTGTAAGTGTTCCATGCAGCAGAATGAAACGTTTTTGGTCCGTTATAGTAGTTGACCAATGATGAATAGCTTCCCAGTCATGGTCGTTTCTTAAGTAGTTCCCGGTTTTATGGTAGCAGTTCAAATCATCCGAGTATATTGCAGGATGCCCGTATCGAGGTGGAGATTAAAAGGGAGACTTACGAGGTTTATAAAAGTTTGTTATTGTACGTTCTTCGTCGATCGAGATAGTTAATAGAATGTCTGGTTTGTCTCTGTTGTTCCGATGTTGGCTTCAGTTTCCCGACAATCTAGATTGCGCGGTACTTGCAGGGTGGATCACGAGAAGGTTTCCAACATCCACCCCAAAGTTCTTAATAAGGAAATTGGAGTATTTTTCTAGAAATGGTTGAAGGACTATTACAAGCCTGACGGAAGAAACTCTGTTTTTGTAAATTTTGGGTAGGCCGTACATTCTAGGTCGCAGCGATCTAGATGGTCTAATCTTTTCATAAACTTCTGCTGGTGCTTTGGGCTTTTTTATCAGTTTTAGAAAACAATTCTCGATTTTGCACCCTGCATTGTGTTCCTTTACGCACAAATGTCTGTTTATTATTGTTCTTTTAGATGTGCTCATGAACATTTGCTCTGAACCACTGTACCATAAAAGCACATAGTCATCGCCTATCATAAAATGAATATGATTTTAGTTGCGATATTCACGTTTTTTTACCACATCGTTTACATTCATGAAGTATATTACACTGGTCAACAAAAAAAAAATTTTTCTCTGTAACTTGAGTAATATTACCTTTTTCTAACTACATACGACGCGCTGATTTCACGTCAGATTTTTTTCCTATGGGACACCAGCGATTTGACGAAAACAACCATTTCGGCAAAATCTCCCCAAAATGGAATAATAACAAAATTTCCCCAAAAGTAGATAAATGCTGTGGGAACCTTGTACTCAATTCGACATGTCCCTTTAGAAAGCAGGGCAAATTAAATAATATTTCAATGTTCTGTCGTTTCGACTCAAGTGAAGGTGTCAAATACAGAAATTCCATGCTATCGTGAATAGTGAGTCACCTTTGCATGTATGACATACGAGACTTTATGAGTATTGTCTGTAGTAGGGCAAGTACCGCTTTAAGCCTATTAAAGCACTCAAGTAAAAACAGGCAGACAATATTCTGAATGCAAATATAATTCAGCAAACACTGCAGAGTACTGCTAATCTAACGTGTACATGTATAACAAATGTAAGCGTGTTTTAGGTATTTACAAGTGCAATGTAGGTCAGTGAATAAATGCATCCCGAAGAATTCAGTCACTGCATAAGACCAAGGTCCCTCTGGTTCACAACTCAAAAAGCCTTCTTGCTGCTCTGTTATGGACGGCAGTGGTGTCTCGCTTCAGGAACCAGCAATAGTCTCCAAGCATAACTGCATCACAGCGCCCTTGATAGCGATGTTCCAGCGTTGCGATTGTCTAATGGAAGTGCTCTCCGTGCTCGTCGCTGATAGCCCCGAGATTATCCGGGAAGAAGTCTGGATGGGAGTGAGGATAGTACAGCTTGATTGACATTTTGCATCCCATTTGCTGGTAGTGGCGCAGAAGGTCAGCAATCAGCTTCTTGTAGTTAGTGGCTCGCTTGTTGCCGAGGTAGTTTTCGACTACAGCCTTGAAAGTTTTCCATGCCTGTCAGAATCGCTTAGAAGCCCTCGGATTTGAGGACTAACAACTTCCCCCCCCCTCCCCCCGCCTTTAGCTTAGCTTCACTGATGCGAGGAAACGTCTGCTGCAAGAAGCGGAAAGCTGCTCCATCCTTGTCTAGCATCCGTACAAACTGCTTCATTAGTCCACGTTTGATGTGCAGAGGAGTAGGACAATCTAAGTAGGACAAGTAGGACATCTCCTTGTTCAACGAGAGGACGTTGTGCTTCTCTGGCACGAGACTGAAGTGCTTCTGCTCTGCTATCCCACAAGCAGTAGAAACAGAAGTGCTTGGTGTATCCACTTTGGAGGCCCAACACTAGACCTACAACCTTGAGGTCACCACAGATCTTCCACTTATGTTCCGAGTACTTGATGGCACAGAGCAGCTCCTTCATAGTTTCTTATGTTTCTTTCATTCCAACGGCATGAACGACTGGTATCAGTGGGTGTAAGTTGCCATTATGTAACAGTACAGCTTCTAGGCTCACCACAGATGAGTCTATGAACAACCTCCATTCTGTCGTGTTATGCCCATGTCCAAGAGCATACACCAACCCTTGTACATCGGTACAGTGGCACAGTAGACCGGTCTTCATGAAAAACTGGGAAAATTTCCGATCACGATAACGAAATGTGGAAACCTTAGCATTCGGATCCAGAAGGTTCCACTCTTGCAATCGGGAAGCGAGCACTTCAGCACGTTGCTTCGACAGAGCTAAATCCCTTGCTAAGTCATTCAGCTCGGGCTATGTGACAAGATGAGGCTCAGGTGATTGTATTCCTGATGCAATGGATGCATTGCTGCTGGCACTGATAGCAATATCGCTACTTTCAGATGAGCTGACTCTTCTCTGGGCTGAGAATGGAATTGGCAGGTCAACGTTGTGAAGCACTGGACGTTGAACGGAACGCACGTTGGGATACTGGAAGGTCAGCTTTGACTTCCTTGAAAAGCCCGATATCTTCGTGAGACAGGAGTAGCAGTCTGTCACATGATCCCTTGGGTCTCGCCAGACTGCAGGCACTGCGAATGACATTCGCCTATGCTTACCACTGTGCCAGCTTATCAATGTCGAATAACAAGAGATAAAACAGCTGTGAGGAGCCCAAGGTTTATCTTGATCGCCTACAACACAACTAAAGTAGTTCTTGTACGCATTGCAGAGAGCTGTAGTAAGTGACTTTCGCTGCGATTGAGAAGTATATTTTCCACAAACGTAACAAAAGTTATCAGGGTTGTTTTTGCATCTTTGCCGAGGGGGCATTCTGGTAAAGTATGAAGCTGATACTACTTACAAGGTGCTCAAAATACTATAACGTCAATCACAAATGTATGCATTCAAGTAGAAGCTAATGGTGGCCTTCCATCTAAAATAATCTACCTTTAGGTACGCACCTTGGTGTTATCGCTCAGGGAATATGTTTACATGAATTCATGGATGCATTGTCTTTGTGCCCTAACTAAGTGTTACATAATATGTAAATAATTAATCTTTGCCAGTGCCGAAAGCATAAGCAACCGTTCCCTTGTTCTATGATGTCAAAACTAAGCTTCATGCTGCTTTGACTTTTGTGTGTGCCACAGTTCCCCACACTCGTTGGAACATGAACAGCGAGCTTACATGTTAGGAGTTTATTGTTCAAGCCGTCGCATTGCGTACTAATTGCACCATGTTGTGAGTGCACAGGGACGCTAACTCGGAATCCAGAATCTCCTGTCACTGACGCAATGCAGATGCCGCTACTGTATTGACATTTTAGCACCTGTGAAACCCTTTTCGGAGCAGATGCTTTTGTTAGTCCAAAGACCGAAAATTAGTTAAAATTTCTTTAAAAATTAATTAAAATACAATTTTAAAAAAATCTCTGACGTGATGGAAAAAATTGAAATGGAGATTCGTGCTTAGCACCCCAGAATTGACCAGAAAATATACGAGAAGCTCATGTTACAAAAATGCTGTTGACCAGTGTTATTCACTATATTATAGTTGAAGCATGCAATATATTGTAGTAGTACAGTGTAGATACAACGTAATACAGAGATTATATATTTTTTACTTTGTAAATACAGTATACATATAGTGTAGTATACTATTATGTTATGTATTTAATTTTGTACCTTCTTGAATCATGGCTGAAAGACAACTCAGTTTTTTCATAAAACTTATCACTTTCATCAACATTATATCTCCAACTTTGTCGCATTTGTTTTTCAAAACTAAATTATGGCTAAATTACTAAATTAAACTAAATTAAAAATATGGGCTGGTCTTCTTTGAATATGATTTTATTCTAAAAGTTTATTGCTGTTCTTTTATTTGCTTTTCCTTAGTTAATTCTTTTAATTTGTGAGGCTGATAGTTGATTGTGTAAATGGCCAAAGTTTTAAGGTGTTTGCTCCTTTTTTTTTAGACTGTCTTAAAAAGTGCGGGTGCAAGTGGAAAACCGACGGTATTTTTACTTACCGACACGCAAATTAAGGAAGAAGCATTTCTTGAAGATGTTGACAGTTTACTTAATACAGGAGAAGTGCCAAATCTGTTTCCAGTTGATGAGAAGGCGGAAATAATAGAGGTATGACATTCAATAGTGTGAATTTTCGATTCGTCAGGGTGAAGTGAAATCTGATGCGCAACATATTTTGGATGGTGCCCTGTTTAAGTATAAAGTGACTAGTGTAACTCTTGTTGAAAGTACATATATGATCGCTCATTCAATCGATCTTTCATATGTGAAAGCGATTAGAGTTTAGCTTATTATGGAGTACTTGCCATAAATTATGATTAGTTTTATTGTGTTTGTCATGGCCCTTGATCATTGTGTTTAATAATGTTTATATACTTGGTGTTTTTGTAGGCAGTGGGCCCAATTGCCCAAGCGGAAGACAAAAATGCGGAATTTTCTTCACTGGCATTGTTTAATTTCTTCGTGAACCGATGCAAAGACAATCTCCATACAATGCTTTGCATGAGTCCAATTGGAGATGCATTTAGAAACCGCCTAAGACAATTTCCGTCCTTAATCAACTGTTGCACAATTGACTGGTTCCAGGTATATTGTTGATATTGTTTAAACAATATATTTTGTTTTGATTGCCTTTGTTTTCTTGTAAATCTAGTGTGGCTAGACGTTCGGGTTTTTTAGTTTATTGCTTAAGGAAAGTAAAAAACAAGGCTTGATTTGACTTAGGATAAGAGTCTATAGAGAAAGTACAGCTAAATATTAAAAGAGACACATTTACGTTAGACTTTAAAAAAATTCAGTTCATAAAAGGAACGCGTTGCACGAGATGCAACAAGTTGAGCTGGTACCAGCGAGAAAAACTCATTACAAAACTTTCCATGATAATACCTATAGAAAAGACTAAGAAAAGCCACGTTTCGTTAACGAGACAGAAATTAAAGAGTGCCATCGAGATGTAGACCTATCGCGTTACAAATACGTCTATGAACTCGATCAAAACCATCCAGTTGAGATAAGAGGGTACCTTTCCAGATGTGGCAACAGTACCCCTTGGAAGAAAGGATGTGTAAATTAAATAGAAGAGCCCCTCGAGAGATCTGGAGTACTCTGCACTTTGCTATCCCTTGTATCCTAGTTCTTCAAATAATATAATGTAAGCCCTTCCCAAAGAAGATGAACTTTCAACAAATATAAGGAGCATTTTCATTCTGCTTCTTCCAGTAGTTTAAAGCTTTTCCAAGTTAGACAAAACGCCATAGGTCTTTTAATGAGCCAAAATATGATATGGGAAAAGTGGACCATGTAAAAACGACCACAAAGGCATATAGTCACTGTTTTCATAGGCTTTAAGCAATTATTTCACTTTTTATATTGCACTATAATTTTATGAAAAGGCTGTTCTTTGAATTTGAAATATAACTCTTTATTGACTTATTAATCGTAATTAGTAAAAAAACATCATAGAGACTTCAAATACATAAAACGTTTTTCATTTCATTATTTTCCATCCACTCTTTCGACACTAAAAATGTCGGTATAATAGCATTATTACCAAATCTCGACGACCTGTACCTGGAACCTTTAGTGTGAAATGCGTAAGAATATTGTTTCCTCCAAATTTGGATTTAACCTCAAACTGTTTTGATCAGATAGCTCCAAAATTATTTTTCCCTGAACTATCTGACGTTATTGATTAGCAATTAAAATTTAAAACCTTTGAATATTAATAAGACATGTAAGAGTTTTGAAAACAAATGCCCTCTTTTTTACCAAGTAAGTCTTTCATTGATGTCGTCCCTGGATAATAGTGGTGCAATACTGCATTTCACAGAATTCCTTCCATGCAAAACCAGGACACAGGGAAACAAAACTCAGTAAAGTTGAACATGAACAGCAAGACATACGAATCACTTTCTCAAGCCCTCTCCACCAAAAATACTTCCTCTTGGTTACCTAAGAATCAGCGTCCAAGCTTGCTAGACCATTCAGTTACACCGACAAGGACCCGTAACTGAAGACCTTAAAAAGAAGCGCAAGGGACCCTACTTGATCTTGGCCAAAAGTCCGGCAAACAAGTTTTTTCGTGTGTTCGGCTACTTAATGAACTTAATGTTTTGTTGGATGTAAAGTAGTTCTACTCTGTTAAATATAAAGCCCCTGTATTCCAAACGATAACTCACTGAGACTGAAACCTACAAGTATTTCACATTTATGTTATCAAAAAAACCTCTGTGTACCTTCGCAGCCTGATTCCTCCCCTTTTATTTTGTTTATACACCGGAGGCAGTATTTTCCACTTAGTTAACTTACATTAGTTATTTTATCGCCATTGAATTATTTGTTGCTGCTGTTTTTGTTCCACCCTACCTTTCGTTGTATTTAAATATCTGTTATTTCTTAATGATTTCAAGGATTTTGTTCTTTTTCACCTCATGTAAATAGCCTTGGCCAGAAGATGCTTTGGAAATGGTTGCTAATAAGTTCTTAGAGAGTGTTGAAATGAGTGACAACGAAAGGAAATACGTTGTACCAATATGTAAACAGTTCCATACGTCGGCAATAGAGTTTTCTACCAGGTACGTATTTTTTTCTCCTTGTTGTAATATTATGTTGGCTTGGCTGCAAAGATATATATATATATACATATATACATATATATATATATATATATAGAGAGAGAGAGTGTGTGTGTGTGTGTGTGTGTGTGTGAGTGTGTGTGTGTGTGAGTGTGTGCGAGAGAGAGAGAGAGAGTGAGGGTTGTTTACTTAATGGATTCTTTTATTTCTTGCTCTCTCTCTCTCTCTCTCTCTCTCTCTCTCTCTCTCTCTCTCTATATATATATATATATATANTCTCTCTCTTCCTCCCTCTCCCACTCTCTATCTCTCCCTCCCTCTCCCTCTCTCTATCTCTCCCTCCCTCTTCCTCTCTTTGTCTCTCCCTCCCTTTCCCTCTCTGTCTCTCGTTCTTCCTCCCTCTCCCTCTCTCTTTGCCGAGAACTGAATGAGATTTGTTTGCATTGCAACACCACTGCCACAGAACAACGATCAGCTTTCTAGCATATCTGTTGCCTCATTTACATCACTAAATTTTAATCAACGAGGAAAACCATCCACTAACTTACCCTGCGCACCCATTTTTTCATCGGTTGTTCTGATAGTAACCTAAGGTGAGCTGAAGTCTTCACGTCCTTAAACGGAACACTTGTTGAAGGACCATTGTTGGCATGAACTAATGCAACATTTCCACCCCTTCTCACCAAGTCAAAACGCCATTTCTTGGTACAGTTTAATAGCACAATCATTTCTCGTATTAAAACGGCAATCTTCTTCATTTATAGTCTCTTCTGAAATTTTTGAGAATATTCTGCTTTTTTGTGCATTTCTTTTAGTGTACCCACAGACATTTATCACCACCTGAATTTTCATACATGACCATCGTAGCCATTGTAGGTGTTTTGGTGTCAGCCTTTCTGTTCTCTTTCTACTTACCGAATTAACTTCTCCAGCATTTTTCAGTTTATTGCTTTCAGAGGACTTGTGTTGCCCTGGACCATGGGTTATTATTTCGCTGTATTATTCGATGTTAAAACAAAGATTGAACCACAGAATGTAATTTTTAAATTTTGGCGACCTTTGCAACTAAATCCATGAGTCCAAGGACAACCCAGATTATACAAGTAAATTTTACAGGATCAGTATATTTTTATTTATCTTATACAGTTAGTGGTATCTTGTAATCTTTGGCCTGTTTTATAAGAAAATACACTAAGTTGAAGTACCACGTCATGTAATTGATCCAAATTGTGAATTAGTCATTGAATTGGATTGTTCTTCATAAACTCTTAAAATGGGAACCTTATGTGACCGAATTTATACCTACACTTAGAAAAATGTTTTTCACTTAGTTGTTTCCCAACAGTATTTCCTTCACAATCAGAATTAAAATTGTTGAAATGAAAGTACATTATTAAAGTTAGTATTTAATGAAATCAGTAGCATTTAGCTAAGGATGCAAGCTTTTGCTGTAATAAAAGTGTTTGATTTTGAATTTTATGAATTTTGTCCTTACATCCACTGCGTGTCAGTTCGACCGCAGTATCCATTGCACCTTGGCACAATACATAAGATACACTAAACAAAACAAAATTTATTTGCAACTCTGTGCAAAATACCCACTCCTTCAGGACATTTTGGCCATAAAAATATGTAATCAATTCATGCAACGTAGTGTATTCATTGTTAATATTCATTTGCAACAGTATACATAATAGTAAGACATTTACATGTCACAATCATACTAAGGCATAAGATTATGATTATATCATAGAGTTTGAAAAGAGACAATTTTTACTCTCATCAGTCATTTGCAGTCACTATCATCTTCCCTCCACTTAACAGTGCCAATAAGGTACTGGATTTGTTTCAAAAGGAGCTGAAAAAACGTTTTAACAGTATCCAGCTTTACCATTTTAACACCGAAGCTGGCAAGATAAATTGAGGCCAGTAGAAATGTTACAATATTGACACCTGGTTTCAACAGTCTTGGACTTTTCTTTACCGTACATGACATGATAGGGGACATAACAACATCATGCACGAGGAGACTTTGGTTGTAACAGGATACTTAAGTGTCATGGAACATTAACTACTCTCCAGTAGGAACAGCAGATTTTTTCAATGGGTTCTCCAAATAGCCTGATAAATCATTGAATTTCCCACCCAGTAAAACAGCTTGAAATTTTTCCTAATTTTACCTTGATGAGGTAAGCCTGATGACCATTAAACAGTTTCTCCTTTTCTTGGCATGCGTTCAGCAACCCAAAAATATCTGTCAAAAGGAAGATGTGAATGGACTCTAGGAGGATTTATTTGTTCCATTGTCGCAAATCTTCCATTAAGAATGCAAGTCTGCCAGAAGTGACTCATTGCTTGGTTAATTTTTTGGCTTTTACTACCATCTGTGAAAACCAATATCTTCCTTATTTTATCTGGCAAATAATGTTTGAACACAACGCAATACCTCATTCACACTTAGCTTTCCATCTATTTCATTTGAAGCACAAATATTAAATTTTTAATTCTTAGCTGATGTAAGACCAAAAGTATAAAGCTGCACCTATCTGCTGTACAAAACGGCTTTAACAGGAAAATGTGGAAATGGTATATTTTACATGAAGTTAAAGGCTATCGTTTCAGTGCGCTCAATTGATTCAGTTGCTTGAATTATTTTGCTAAGCTTTGTGTAGAATACTTTTGCCTTCCTCTTATGTAATTTTAACTGACATTTCAATGCCTTCCTTGCAGCAGTATTTTTCGTAGTAATAGTCTTTGTAAAAATGATATTCAACTGCAGTGGTAGTAGTTTTGGGACTTTTACATAATCTGACCATAAAAGAAGCCTCTTGATAATACATGGTTAAAAATTAACAATACATTTTTATAATGTTGAGGGAGCTGAACAGATAACGCCTCTTTTTTTCGTTTGCACCATAATGGGAAACTTTGAATAGTCAAACTAGAATCTGTTGCTCACGTTTTGTCGAATACCCTCAGATATAACTGAATGATTACTATGTTTGCTCAGACCATCCTCAGACAAAGTTCTCCCCATCACACATGATGCTATTCTACGTATCGTCATTGTACCAATTCCACGAAGATTTACAAATACTCCTTGGCACACAAGAAGCTCTTAACTCGCTAATTTTGCTCCATACATGAATTTCCCACTTTGATACTTCCCTTTCTGTGAGCATTTCTTCGCAGTTGGACGGGTATATATTTGTCCATACAAATACATATGCTTTTTTTTCTTGGGATTGCATGTCATTAATATTTTTAAGAACCATTTCTTTTGCTGAGTTCCTCCATTTAGCTAAGCAGCCTCTTCTTCATCTACGAGGTGAAAAAACTAGACAATGCATAGTATCATGCTCTTTTTCATAGTGTAAACCATTATTATTTTCATTCTGGTACTACATGAATACTGAGCATTAAATTAACTGGTATCAGACTATGATATTCCAACTTAAGAACACATGAATAAAGGAAATTAATTTTCTTGAATTATTAGGGAAGAGAACAGTCCAGGAACTCCTATTATTGACTAATAGTTTAACAGCCAAAATGGATACCTTTAAGGGATATCTATGCAATGTATTTTATACAATATATAATACTGCATGGAATATTATATAGTTTATGCAATAGTTTTATAGCATGTTTTCTTTTGTTAGCTTCTGATGTATAACCCTCGCTCGCTTCACCTTAAGGCCATTAACAGAGGTCAAATAACTAAAATCTAGAACTGCCATCAAAGCTTAGATTTAAACTTTAGCTTAAGTCTAGATCTCCTTGATCAAGGTAAATGTTAGGATCCAATTTGCGCTGCACGAATTTCCTGCTTTTCTTTAAGACACATGCTTTGCTTAGGTGCTTATATATGCCTCGCATCCCGCTCGCTCCTATTTTGAAACGTTTGCCAACCAATCTGATTCACTTCTTTTCCACTTCGTTATGACTTTAAGATTATGTCAGCCATCTTAAAAAAGTTATTCCGGTGGTCGGTGTGTGTGTATGTGTGTGTGTGTGTGTGTGTGTTTGTGTGTGTGTGTGTGTGTGTTTGTGTTTGTGTGTGTGTGTGTGTCGAAAGAAAACTTATTCCGATTGGGATATTCTTCTTCGTACCGCATTTCGAATGATGTAAAGTTTGTTTTTTTGTTAGTAATGAGCTACATGACATGCTTGGAACAATAAGAAAAATATTTCATTTTATTCACTTTTGACAACTGGGCTGCTCTTGAAGTCACCGATTCACTGTCAAAGAGTTTTTTAATCACGTTTTCGGGGCCAGATTTTACTTCATGGCTCATGCCCATTCGTTGAAGAACACTGCTGATATACGAGGTTTGGGTTATGATTCATATGTCAGAGGCAGGCAATCCATATTCTGAAACAAGGTGACGTTTTAGACTTACCAATGAAAACCAAGGTGAATTTGGTACCTGACGCATTCCCAGTGACGAAAACTGCCAATCTGGTGTTACTCTGTTTTAGCACGACTTTTTTCAGCATTTCGTTTTGAAATAAAGCGATATGATCACCACTGACGGAAACTCTCAGTTCGTCATTTTTCGATCGAAACATTTTCGGTGAGATAGTTCTCTCGGTCCTTGCTTATTAATTTTTCTTTGTCGAAAAGTGAATAATGCGTGTGCATTTAACTGGATTTGAACCAGTGTATATGGCTATCAATTTCCACATGCTTTACTACATGAGCTACAGGTGCTCGTCCTTTCGCTTTCCAATGACTGTTACAGAGCTGAGCATTTCAAAGAATGACAACTTTCCCTCCTAGGTCTGACCAGTGTTGGTTTTTTTGGTTTTAATTTCATTTTCCCCCAGTAATTGGGGCTCAGACGGAACCCTTCAAAGGGGCTTTTGTTTTGGCAGCGAGGAATTTCTTGGCCGGATGCCCTTCCTGACGCCAAGCAATGGCTTTTCCTTTTGTAAAGTTCCAAATTTTTTTTCGCCCGCTCGGTGAATCGAATCCGGAACTTCTTGGTTACGGTGCAACTGCACAAACCATGAAGCTACTGCTCCACTCAAGGCCAGGCCAGTGTATTCCAACATGATTGAAGAGCAAAGAAACTAAAAATAATATAGATAGGAGTTGGAATTGTAGAAAAATGCAAAATATGTGTGCAGCAAGCTGGATACGAATCTGTGTCGGTGTCTATCATGGCCACATGTTCTATCACCTGTGCTACATTTTGCTTTGTCAGTAATGAGCTTTTTTACATTTCAGTTGGGTAGTTCAATGCTGAAAGAGAGTCTAGTTTTTAGACCTAACTTAATCGATGTCTTAAAACTCAAATTCTGCTGCAAATTGTTTTGTATGTATTTTTTCACCCCTTTAGATTTTTAACAGAGCTTGGGCGTCATAACTACGTTACACCAACATCTTATCTTGAACTGATTTCGTTGTTTAAGAACCTGCTGAAGTCGAAAAGAGACGAGGTAAACTATTCGTCAATAAAAATGAAAAGTATCGCGATTTCATGTATCAATTGTCCATATTGAGAAGGTTAAGCTGCCACTTAATACACTTTATACTATATTTGGAATAACTCTGTCAACAAAGTAAAAAATAAATGAGACAAAAGCGAGACAAATGGCAGTTGGAATAAGTCATTTGTTGCCTATCATGACTGTAGAAAGCACAATCAAGTAGGATGCATGCATGCATAATGTATATTACATAAATTTCTAATCGTAAAATACAGATATTTTGGTAAAATATAATAATGTTCTATTTTATATTAATCTTGGGATTATTGAAGCCCTCCTTTTTCTGTTAGACCAGTTGTAACATGTTTGAGATATCGAAGAACTTGACATTTGGGATTTAAGTTAAAATATTACCATCGACGTTTTTGCTTTTATGGAAGACTATGTGCTCCATGATGACTGATAAGAACGATAGATGTTTTTGGTTTAACCTGATAGATTTCAGCTTGTATTATCGTGTGTTTGTTAACGTGTCTAATGTGCCTGCTTCTTGATCTTGAATCATTAACCACTAGCATCTGAGGTGAAGACAAAAAGGTTGTATTATAACATGTTGTATTTTTTATGTTCATTATTTATCAATGGGTTTTTATGAATTATACTGAGATCTAATTATTTATTTTGATTATGCTTAGGTTATGAAAAACAAACATCGATACGAGGTTGGACTGGAAAAATTGGCATTTGCTGCTTCACAGGTAAATAGAATTTAAGGATTTAAGGATTTTCATTCAATAAAGTTGCACCACAGACTTCAAAAAAAAGTAATGAAACTAAAAATATTTCAGCATTTGTAATTATTAAGGATCTTTACATGGTATGTAATATATATACTAAGAATTGGAGTAGGTGGCAATCTTCAATCGCAATTGGGAATGAAGTGAAATTAATTTGATTTCTTTTTGTGTTGTTTTATGACTGAACAATTGAGTTACCATAATGAATGTATGTCACCGAGTGAAGATTTTATGTGAACTTTTATTTGCTAAATTTGATATTTAAAAATAATGTGTACTATGTAATAACCTGTATAAAGCTCCTCTATATTACTAATTTAAAACCGCTTGTATTTTTTAAAACTTTTAACAGTTTGAAGAAAAATCTTTATCTGAAATGCCATATTCAAATTCCAATAAACCGACAACGATGGCCAGGGACAAAAAAACAAGAAAAGATTTTTGCTGGTATTTATCAGAGGGTATCTTGTAGAAAGGCTACTTTTTTCAGTGGTTTGACTGCTTTACACGTATCTATGTTTTTCCCTGGTTTATTACAATGAAAATTCAATTTAGAGGAACATTTGTGAAGCCTTAATTTTATATAGTATGAATGCTTTTTTAGACCTCATTGATTTTAGAGGTTTGAAGAGTTGAATATAGACGAATACTTGAATTTTCTTTTATTGTATTTATGTCAAACAAAACCAGAAAGGCTATTTTTCCCAATTTCAAAATATGTGTTGATAGGTTGCTGATATGCAAGTTGAATTGGAAGAACTACAGCCGAAGCTAGTCGTCGCATCTGAAGAAAATGAGAAGATGATGCTGGTGAGCAATTTTTGTCACTTAGTTCTCACCCACTTTTGCCATTTACTCATTTTTAAGAGAATAGGATGCACATTTTATGTAATTTTGTACATTCGGCAGACTCATGTTTCACTGTCACATAACTCATAAGTACAGTTCGGAACCTCTGAAAGTTTTCACTCTGTGCAAAAGACTCCCGTCAGTTGCATTTAAGACAATAATGAAAAAGAAACAAAGCTGAGTATGTGCACATCCAGACACATTGGGATGAGCCTGAGTGCTCAAATCACCACGAGAGCACTAACCATTCCAAAGTGAAGAAGTAAAGAAAGCTCAATATGCAAGCACGTGCTTAGCTAACTAATAGCTATCATTTACAGCTTGGGACCTGAGAATGTTTGTATATATGTTTATTTGTAATATGTATTTGTGCATACTGAAAAGTATGTACATCGTCGTACTATTTATGGCACTCTTCTATGCTTACGGACGATAGGTTACAGCAGTAATAAAGTATTTAACAGTATACCAAATAACTCTCCCTTCTTCTCATACTCTATGTTCGCCCCTGACCTGATCATTTTTGTGCCATTAACTTCTGTTTCGTTGCTTTCATTTCACTGAATTTGTTAAAGGGACCGGGAATTGTCCTCTGGTTACCGGAAAATCAAAATATCACATATTTATTTTATTCAGAGAACTGTCAAAAGTAGCCTAAAATGGCAATTGCTTGTTAGTCACATTCTTACGTATTTGTTCTTGATGGATTTGTATAAACAATTTTTAACTGCGACACTTTTTGTACTTCAGGATACCTCTTTGTATCACATGAGCTTGAAACTTCATTAATTTAATATAATATTTTTAATTAAAATTTTTTATGGATGAATTATTTTGAGTTGCTTTTGTTTTTTTATAGATCATTGAAAAAGAATCAGCAGTTGCAGAAGCCCAAAGAGAGGTTGTTCGTGAAGACGAGACAGTTGCAAATGCGCAAGCAAAGGAAGCACAGGCGCTTAAAGACGAATGTGAGGCTGATTTGGCAGAGGCAATCCCTGCCCTTGAAGCCGCACTTTCTGCCTTGGATACCTTAAAGGTAAGGAGAAAATGTTTTGTCATCCCAAGAAAAAATATAGTAGCAATGCTTTGTTTGTACGAAATTGTTAAGGAAGTAGGCCAACTCAGTTCAAACCCATGCATTATCCTAACAGCTTTAGCAAATACAAATAACCCCAATGCCTTTAAGCAGTTGTGTTGTAAACAACTCTTGTTGGTTTGGTATTTAATTCTTCGCGTCGGAAGGGACACCCACTACTTCTTTTTTTATCTTATACCGTTTGGGTCTGTACTTTACGGAGTGTTATAAGCAGAATTTGACCAAGCAGAAATAACCCTGTGTTTAATTTTTTTTTGTTATTGCTTTTTTTTACGTTTGTTCTAAGCAAGGAGCCTAATTATCTCGGTTTTTTCTGGGTTATCATGACTCATAAGTATTGTTCCTTTTTTGAGCGCGATGCTATTCGTAATATATCGTATTATTTTTACTATGCTTATAAATACTATTACTAATTTTATTTGTACCCCCGTTATTTATATTTGTACAGGTATCCTATCTCAATTTGTTTGTGGATTAGAGTAATAGGAAGTGAGTCTCTTCTGTCAATTGACCTGATGTTTTTCATGGAATTCAACCAAAACCTACCACAATTATTTGGGTAGGATCCTCTTTTTTCCTTGCAGTATGTTGGTTCCTCTCTGCTCAAATTCATCGCATTCCATTACTTTCTTTCTGACCGTTAGACCTAACTGTGTTGCCTTGGAGGATCGCAGCATCTCTTGGCAACCTCCCTCCTCACCTATTAACCGACAGGCCAAATCACTTCCATGGTCAGCCTGTAATGACACGGAATAATGAATCACATAGTTTCAATTTCTAACATCCCTTCCCCTAGCATATTTTTACACTAGTATATATTCGTTGTGACATTTATCATTGGTATCAACAGATTGGTATACAGTTGGTGCTATACAGTCCTTGTTGCTGTAGTAGCAATAGCTGTATAGCACCAATACTTTCACTATAATAAGTAGGGATTATTTTGCAATTACGATTCTACATGCTATCACTTGCAAATGCTACTTTTTCCTGTTTGTTAATTTACTGATCACATCTCAAGTTTAACTATTTTACTAGCACAAAAGCTGAACCAAAACCACTCAATTGTTTTCATTTTCCAACAGACTTCTCAATTAAATATAGTCTTTTTTATTTTGATATTACTCCATCACCTTGCTTTTTCACCTTTAGCCCCAAGATATTACCATTGTCAAAGCAATGAAATCCCCACCTTCTGGTGTCAAGTTGGTTATGGCAGCTGTCTGCGTTATGCGGGATGTAAAACCAGATCGAATTAATGATCCAGCTGGCTCAGGGCAGAAAGTATTGGACTATTGGGGACCTTCTAAGAAACTTCTTGGGGATATGAACTTTCTTGCTTCACTACGGGATTATGACAAAGATAATATTCCGGTTTGTTTTATTATACTTTTGGTTATTTGGATTTTCATTGCTTCGATTAGTTATGCCATTCAATGCGTCAATTAGGTTTTACATACTTTGTGACAGTAGCATGATAATGTACTTGGAAATACACAAGAGCAGAAACTGTTTTAAACATAACTTTCCATATTTACACCACGATTTAAACCGTGTGTATTTCAGTAATAGCAAAATCCTAAAGGGGTTCAGCCTTGCCACTTCACACCGACTGCGACCTGTTCGAGGGTTAATTGACCTCGTTAATGATAGCAGTAAACCAATTTTGGTTTCGCTTACAAATTAATCTTACAGTTATCAACCTCGGTGCTATTTGTTAATGTATTATTTTTACTGTACAAGATATATATATATATATATATATATATATGTGTGTGTGTGTGTGTGTGTATGTGTGTGTGTATGTGTGTGTGTGTATGTGTGTGTGTGTGTGTGTGTGTGTGTCGGGGGTGGGGGTAGGGTCCATTAATTCACAATAGAAAAACAATTTGATTGCTGTTGATGTACACAACACTATTGTGGTTGTTTGTTGAATTCTAAACTTTACATTTTAACCANAGGTGAAAACGTCTTACCCTGTTTGCCTCCATGACAACGCGCTGTGAATAAATTCTTAAAGGTTTCTCTCTTTTCGGATCTGGTTCTCTTGTCAAAGCCATGACTTTACCAATACCACCATTATCTCTAAAAAATCTACAAAAATTAAAAGAGAAGTCATTAACAGAGTGGTATTATGTCTTCATTGAATCTCTCCGTCGGAACTTTTTAAGAAATCTGGAATAATACAATGAAAAAAAACCTACGCTGCCAGTTCAAATCTCAGCCATTTTCTTCCTTAACCCACATGTGTGTGTGTATGTGTGTGTGTGTATGTGTGTGTGTGTGTGTGTGTGTGTGTGTCGGGGGTGGGGGTAGGGTCCATTAATTCACAATAGAAAAACAATTTGATTGCTGTTGAATGTACACAACACTATTGTGGTTGTTTGTTGAATTCTAAACTTTACATTTTAACCAGATATCAGTGAAAAGAAGGCTTAAGTAAGAGTTGTATCATTGATATGAGATTAAACGATAATGAGTCGGATATTAAGATAATACAGGTATAAATCATAGATTTGTAATTATTCTACAGTATCTAAATACCTGGAGAGAAAGAAATGAAAACAGACATGCTCTTCAGTTATTAACATAATCAACTATCACCTATTATCTTCTTGCTTTTATAAATGAACCAAATATCTGACCCGTAACATTGTTCGAAAACTAGCACAATCAAATATATGTCTTTTATCACTTATTTATTTGTTTGATTTGTTTTGATTGGGCTTTTTTATTTATTTTCTCATTCATTTTTCCGTCTATATACCTCTGTACCCTAAGCGAGACTAAATGTTTACACTTTCTGTTCATATGCATTTCAAACATTTGCCTAAAATGTTCTGCCTCTTCAGTGGATTGTTTTAGTATTTTTTATCGTATTTTCTTGTGGTGTAAGTATGCTGTACTATTCCATTTGAACAGGTACATGTGATGAAAAAAATCCGAACAGAATACTCGACAAACCCAGAGTTTGACCCAGCAAAAGTACGAACTGCTTCATCTGCAGCTGAAGGTCTTTGCAGATGGGTGCAAGCCATGGAAATCTATGATCGTGTTGCTAAGGTATTTGTTGTTGTTTTTTAAGTTGTTTTTTTTTGACAATATTGCATATTTACCTCGTTTCTTGTTGTAATTGATGGTTTCCGATAAAAATAAATAAAATACTAGGATATTGGTAAGAAACCTTCAATCCACATTTCGTAAATGTCAGCTCACACAAATTATATTCTAGTATCATTGCTAAGTTTCGAGCAAGTTTCCCACTTGTTTCCCATATATCATGACTTTGTTTAGCCAATGTATTTTACTAAAGTAAAACAAAACAAAACAAAACAAAATAATTGCTATAAGAACTTAGTAGTAGTAGTAGAAGTAGTAGTAGTAGTAATAGCAGTAGCAGTAGTAATAGTAGTAGTAGAAGTAGTACAAGTAGTATTAGTAGGTATAGTAATAGTAGTAGTAGCAAAAGTTGTAGTAGTGATAGTAGTAGTTGTTGTACTAAAAGGAGTAGTTTTAGCAATAGTAGAAGTAGTAGTAGTAGTAGTAGTAGTAGTAGTGGTAGTAGTAGTAGTAGAAGTAGTAGTAGTAGTAGTAGTAGTGATAAAAGTATTAGCAATAGTAGTAGTAATAGCAGTAGCAGTAGTAATAGTAGTAGTAGAAGTAGTACAAGTAGTAGTAGTAGTTATAGTAATAATAGTAGTAGCAAAAGTTGTAGTAGTGATAGTAGTAGTAGTAGTAGTAGTACTAAAAGTGGTAGTTGTAGCAACAGTAGAAGTAGTAGTAGTAGTAGTAGTAGTAGTAGTAGTAGAAGTAGTAGTAGTAGTAGTAGTAGTGATAAAAGTATTAGCAATAGTAGTAGTAATAGCAGTAGCAGTAGTAATAGTAGTAGTAGAAGTAGTACAAGTAGTAGTAGTAGTTATAGTAATAATAGTAGTAGCAAAAGTTGTAGTAGTGATAGTAGTAGTAGTAGTAGTAGTACTAAAAGTGGTAGTTGTAGCAACAGTAGAAGTAGTAGTAGTAGTAGTAGTAGTAGTAGTAGTAGTAGTAGTAGTAGTAATAGTAGAAGTAGCAGGCAGTAGTAATAGTAGTCATCGTCGTCGTCGTCGTAGTAGTAGTAGTAGTAGTAGTAGTAGTAGTAGTAGTAGTAGTAGTAGAAGTAGCAGTAGAAGAAGTAAAAGTAATAAAAGTAATAGTAGTAGTAGTAATGGTAGAAGTACTTGTAATATCACTATTAGAAACAATATAAGTAGGCGAGTAGAACGGTGGTACAAGCTTTAGCTGGAGAAATATAGAAACTATAAAACGAAAATAAAATTACAAATAATGATAATAGGAATAATACTAATAATTGTCGATGTTTTAAAAATAATAGTGGTAGAAGTAGCAGTAGTGGTAATGTTAGTGTGTATGTAGCAAAGGTATGCAAGAGGACCAGTTGTTGGCTTAATTTCAGGTGTAATAATAATATTCAAGAGTTCTCAAGTCTCCTCTTCCACCAGTTAGTTGGTGGTAGATTTTTAGGAAATGTGCGTTTAACGTTTGGGCTTAGGAAGTTGATAAAAGTAATGTTACTTAAGAATGAATTGCTCTGTAGATCTACCATTAGCATATTTCCGTTGCATTATGCCATAAGCATAGTGTTTCAATTGTAATGTAATTCAGAGTGGTGGTTAAAATTCTTTGGTGCTCTTTTACGAAGGTTGTTGCACCAAAGAAGGAAAAGCTTGCGGAGGCAGAACAGTCGCTCAAGGCAACTATGCAGCTCTTAGAAGCAAAGCGAGGTGAACTAAGAGAAGTCGAAGGAAAAGTAGAATCTCTAACCAAACAATTTGAAGAGATGACAGAAAAGAAAAAGCAGCTTGAGTATCAGGTACAGCAATTCACCTTGCCATTCATTGTTTCAATTTGAGTGAACAAAGCAATAAACGTTAAATTGAAACAGATGTTAAAACTTATAAGTGTTTAATCATGATAGCTTTTATTGGTTACATTTACTATTGCAGACGTGCAGACTCAGACCCAATCAGTATTTATTTATGTCGTCCATTAAGTGCCTTTGTTTTCGATTTCTCTTATGTAGGTTTTATTTACTTGTTTATTTTGCAATTGATCTTCATCAACAGCAACATGCAGCAACACGTTGTATACCAACATGACATAACCTTGCCCTTGTTATCCGGTTTTTGCTGTTTTTCTCCTCATAGACATGGTCATCACTGCAGTTTTCTGCTGTAAGATCTTGATGCTGTTATTTCCTTCAGTCTTATCTGTTCTGGCATGTAGTTTCATTCTGAGCAGGACTTGAGCTTCTAGACCTTTCTTACTATTATTATGTCCAGTCTGAAAAAGTTACTTTAAAATTAAAGGATATTCTTTTCTTTTGTTTCACATGTGTTGTGGTTATGTTGATGTTTTTCACTGTAAAGGCATTATTGTTTTGTTTTTATTAGCTTTTTTGGTGATGCATATTTTTAAGATAGAAGTTGCTCCCATTCCCCAACGACGTATTGTTAGAAAATTTTAGAGAAGACATCAGCTTTCTATCTGGTAGATGTAAGATTTAATTTCAATACCTAATTGAATTAAGTTAAGTAATGTAATAGTACCTTTGAAATATTAAGTCTTCACATTTAAGATTTTGACCTTACCATAATATGCCCATTGCTGCCATTTGTCAAAGGCAGTAATTTTAATACTGATTTCTTGGGGTTATCTGAAGATCTAATAGTTCATTGTTTTTTTGAAAATTCTTGATTTTATAGACTCACTCAAAGCCATAGCTAGCGGAGCTTTGTGGTGTGATGAGTGGTTAGGTTTTTCTGAGCTCCCAAAGAGCTTATGACTGATGACATCATAATGCTCCTTTTGCTGTAGTCAAGCTTTACTTGGTATGTACCAGAGGAATGCTGGGCCGTACTGTGTTAGGTCAAATGAAGAAGTATTTGATTATGTTGCAAAATTTTCCCTTTTGTCATAGCACCTTCTTGGCCAAGGCCCACTACCAGATATATCATTCTAACGATTTCTTTGCTCGACTTACCAGTATTATCACATGTTGAATCCTTATCCTTTCCGTAATGATCTATTTGATAATTTCATCGTTGCTGTTTATTTAGTGAGAAAGAAGTGCTTGAAATGGCTGGGTGATGCCTACATTTACCTTTGGAATGAAATTTACAAATAGCCTGTAGTTGCATCCAGGTCCCAAATCTAGGTGGTTGTCCAACAAAGCTAAAGGTGACGAACACTGTAGTTCCAGACATAAAGAGCGTATTGCAAGATTTTCCAGAGAAAATTGTAACTTAGACATTAGATATGCAGTAGATTAGATTGAATTATTGTGGTATTTTTTTGTTATTAATTAGGTCGATCTGTGTGGTAAAAAGCTAACAAGAGCTGAAAAACTGATTGGTGGGCTTGGTGGTGAAAAGGAAAGATGGCATTTGGCAGCAGAAAACTTGCAAAACATATATGATAATTTGACAGGAGATGTATTAATCTCTTCAGCAGTTATTGCCTACCTTGGTGCGTTTACTGCTGCCTTCCGAAGAGACTGTTGTGATGTTTGGACCAAAACATGTCAGGTATTTTTTAAAATCTTACATGAATGTTCCTGACAATTTTTTTTGTTACTTTACATCATACAAGTGTTTTGACCAAATGTAGCGAGCGTTGAAAATTGAGGAAATTTTGACCAATAAAGCTATGCTCCGAACAGAGGACCGTCAGTTAAATATAATTGCGACTTAATAGTAGGTAGCTAGTATGGTCTGGAATCAATCTCCAAATGCTGAAAAATGTGGGAATTTCAATAAAGCTTATCAAACTTTTAAGAAGGTTAATCCGTCTAAGCAATTTTTTTTGCCTCCCCCCTCCTCTCCCTTACCTTTTCATGGCCATTGAGCAATTGGAATTAAGAATTTAAGGGGGGGGGGGATATTGCAATAAAAACACTTGTAAACGGGCATAGTACTAACTGGAAAGAACACGTATTTTTAAGGCGCATTATCTCTATGTTTTTATTTTTAGCAAAAAGGGATATTTATGATTGGACAAAACGCAACCAGAGTCAAGATATTTTGTTTGTGTGTTTGTGTGTAGGTGTGTGTGTATGACATTAGGCTAATTTGACATTTTTCACGGTATCAATTGAATGGAGGTTGTGATGCACAGCTTTTTAAGCATTGGTTTTCAGTCTGACTTTTATAGACTAGAAAGAAGATAAATTATTACTTTTGTTGTGATGACTAATCTTCATGAAAGTACGAGAATCGACAACATGGGAAATAATTGAAGTTTACCAACGATTCTTGACGATAATTAATCTGAATGATTGCCAATAGTGTTTCATATTAAGAACACTCAGGTTTTTAGATTGCTCTTAATTTGCCTGTAGTAATTTAATCCTTCTAATGGTATGTTTTAATACCAATTTTATGCCATTTAGTACTTTANTCTTTTGTTTCACATGTGTTGTGGTTATGTTGATGTTTTTCACTGTAAAGGCATTATTGTTTTGTTTTTATTAGCTTTTTTGGTGATGCATATTTTTAAGATAGAAGTTGCTCCCATTCCCCAACGACGTATTGTTAGAAAATTTTAGAGAAGACACCAGCTTTCTATCTGGTAGATGTAAGATTTAATTTCAATACCTAATTGAATTAAGTTGAGTAATGTAATAGTACCTTTGAAATATTAAGTCTTCACATTTAAGATTTTGACCTTACCATAATATGCCCATTGCTGCCATTTGTCAAAGGCAGTAATTTTAATACTGATTTCTTGGGGTTATCTGAAGATCTAATAGTTCATTGTTTTTTTGAAAATTCTTGATTTTATAGACTCACTCAAAGCCATAGCTAGCGGAGCTTTGTGGTGTGATGAGTGGTTAGGTTTTTCTGAGCTCCCAAAGAGCTTATGACTGATGACATCATAATGCTCCTTTTGCTGTAGTCAAGCTTTACTTGGTATGTACCAGAGGAATGCTGGGCCGTACTGTGTTAGGTCAAATGAAGAAGTATTTGATTATGTTGCAAAATTTTCCCTTTTGTCATAGCACCTTCTTGGCCAAGGCCCACTACCAGATATATCATTCTAACGATTTCTTTGCTCGACTTACCAGTATTATCACATGTTGAATCCTTATCCTTTCCGTAATGATCTATTTGATAATTTCATCGTTGCTGTTTATTTAGTGAGAAAGAAGTGCTTGAAATGGCTGGGTGATGCCTACATTTACCTTTGGAATGAAATTTACAAATAGCCTGTAGTTGCATCCAGGTCCCAAATCTAGGTGGTTGTCCAACAAAGCTAAAGGTGACGAACACTGTAGTTCCAGACATAAAGAGCGTATTGCAAGATTTTCCAGAGAAAATTGTAACTTAGACATTAGATATGCAGTAGATTAGATTGAATTATTGTGGTATTTTTTTGTTATTAATTAGGTCGATCTGTGTGGTAAAAAGCTAACAAGAGCTGAAAAACTGATTGGTGGGCTTGGTGGTGAAAAGGAAAGATGGCATTTGGCAGCAGAAAACTTGCAAAACATATATGATAATTTGACAGGAGATGTATTAATCTCTTCAGCAGTTATTGCCTACCTTGGTGCGTTTACTGCTGCCTTCCGAAGAGACTGTTGTGATGTTTGGACCAAAACATGTCAGGTATTTTTTAAATCTTACATGAATGTTCCTGACAATTTTTTTTGTTACTTTACATCATACAAGTGTTTTGACCAAATGTAGCGAGCGTTGAAAATTGAGGAAATTTTGACCAATAAAGCTATGCTCCGAACAGAGGACCGTCAGTTAAATATAATTGCGACTTAATAGTAGGTAGCTAGTATGGTCTGGAATCAATCTCCAAATGCTGAAAAATGTGGGAATTTCAATAAAGCTTATCAAACTTTTAAGAAGGTTAATCCGTCTAAGCAATTTTTTTTGCCTCCCCCCTCCTCTCCCTTACCTTTTCATGGCCATTGAGCAATTGGAATTAAGAATTTAAGGGGGGGGGGGATATTGCAATAAAAACACTTGTAAACGGGCATAGTACTAACTGGAAAGAACACGTATTTTTAAGGCGCATTATCTCTATGTTTTTATTTTTAGCAAAAAGGGATATTTATGATTGGACAAAACGCAACCAGAGTCAAGATATTTTGTTTGTGTGTTTGTGTGTAGGTGTGTGTGTATGACATTAGGCTAATTTGACATTTTTCACGGTATCAATTGAATGGAGGTTGTGATGCACAGCTTTTTAAGCATTGGTTTTCAGTCTGACTTTTATAGACTAGAAAGAAGATAAATTATTACTTTTGTTGTGATGACTAATCTTCATGAAAGTACGAGAATCGACAACATGGGAAATAATTGAAGTTTACCAACGATTCTTGACGATAATTAATCTGAATGATTGCCAATAGTGTTTCATATTAAGAACACTCAGGTTTTTAGATTGCTCTTAATTTGCCTGTAGTAATTTAATCCTTCTAATGGTATGTTTTAATACCAATTTTATGCCATTTAGTACTTTACATATTCTTGGTCCACTTCTGTTGATTTTCACGACATCTTATGAAAAAATTTTGCAAACTTCAAGACCCTTATTTGTGACCCAGTTTACAGAAGCCCATGACAATAAAGGAAGTCATACCTTCATTTTCATTTTTTTATGCTACACGTCACCCTTTCTTTCTACGCGGAATTTGCGCTTGTCATTTTGCCACATTTGTTTTGAGCTCTTTTGACTTGGAGCAATGTTTGTAAATTTTGATAGATCTAATAGCACCTAACTTTATCATTGAAGGTTGTCACTTTGATTTCTACTTTCCAGTAATTTTACATCTGCTTTTTTTCTAGGATGTCAATATTCCGTGTTCGTCTGATTTTTCATTGAGCAAAAACCTCGGTGAAGCTATCAAAATCAGAGCTTGGAACATTGCAGGATTACCAACGGATTCATTTTCAATTGATAATGGTGTTATTGTAGCCAATTCAAGGCGATGGCCCCTGATGATTGACCCTCAGGGACAGGCAAATAAATGGGTGAAAAATTCAGAGAAGGACAATTCCCTTGCAGTAAGTGCGTTTATTGGCTTATATTCAGTCTTTTTCTGGGAGCCGATGGTTTTTTTGTAATCTTTTTTTGAAGATCAGAAGCCACATATGGCATAGAAAAAGAGACGTATACCTATGTTTGTTCAGCTTTTTCATTACTTAAAAACCATCTAACCCGCAGAATTATTGCTTTTAAACCTATTTTACACATAAAAAAGAACAGACGGTGTAATATTGTGTAGTGATTATACTGTCTTAACAGCTATTTAAACACTCTCATCTAACGTAAAGTACAATTTGTCCAAATAAATTGTTACGTATCGTTGACATTCTGAATTCTCTAGCTTTCAATAGATTACTAAACTTGTAATCAACACCCACCGATAGAGTCCACGACACCCATTTTCAATTGCTAAGATAAAACGTAATTCTTATTTATATTCCATAGAGTAACGTTTTGTATACTAAGTCACTTCGTAAACAGAGAACCTCCGTGAAATAGCTTTTAATTCAGTATCAAACTGCTTTCTTTCATTTAATGCTTATAACTGAAATACACAAGTAAGCAAAAACCTTATACATAGACACAGTCTTTTTGTTTGCATTTTCTATCTATTTGTAGGTGGTAAAGCTATCCGATGCAGACTACATTCGAACACTTGAAAACAGTATTCAATTTGGTACTCCAGTTTTGATTGAAAATGTTGCTGAGGAACTTGATCCAAGTCTGGAACCGTTACTATTAAAACAAACATTCAAGCAAGGTAGAAAGAACAGAATATAATTTCAAGCACAATTGAACTTTTTACTTCTTTTTCTCCGTACGGCCTTAATATTAAGATCTCTCTTAGGTTTTATCCTCCGTGTCATTTAAAGATAACTTTGGAATCCTGTTGGTTTTTATTAATTGAACCAATTGATTTGTGTATTTGCTTATTTTTCTATTTTTTTTCGCATAGAAAACCACAGCGAATTTTGAAAACGTATTAAAATCTATGTTGAGGTTGATTAGTGACTTTTGAATTATTGGAAGTTACAAAAGTCAGTAAACACTTAAAGAAATGATAAAGTATGGGTTTTTGTTAAGAGTTGATTTTTTGGAAAAGGTCTGAATCAAAATTACTTAGAAAGAATTTGACAATATTATTACTTTGGAAAACTTTGTAAGTGAGGATAAACTGTTAAAGAGTTTGAGTAATTAAAATGGCCAGGAAGCAACTTCATTCCCAGCAAAGTTTCCTACAGATTTCAAACAAAATCACCAGCAACCACAGTTTTTTATTTATCGATACATGATGCTTCTTTGTATCTTTAAATGTTTTTAATTAAGTTAACCAAGTTTTCTTAGTAACGATATGTTAACGGATATTTGATCTTGACGAAAATTATTTGCAGGCAGTTTGTGAGCTTTACTACCAGAATGTATGTTTCCTATTTCCACTGGCTGTCTTTATCTCTTTCAGGTGGAGTCGTATGTATTCGGTTGGGTGAAAATGTAATAGAGTATTCACAAGACTTCAAGCTTTACATAACTACCAAGTTAAGGAACCCTCATTACTTGCCAGAAATTGCTACAAAAGTAACGCTCGTCAATTTCATGATAACCCCAGAAGGGTTGGAAGATCAGTTGCTTGGCATTGTGGTAGCAAAAGAGAGGTAATTGAAAGACAGTGTATTTTGATTGTTTAATTGCCTGAGCCACAGGAGCCTTGAGTCCCAATTTCTACATGATACACTGAAGCCAAACTTTTTGGTGTGGTTAATCTTACAGTAGTTGCTTTTCCTTTTTCTTGGTAAGATGACGTAGCATCCATATTGCTGTTATTATTAGTAAAGGCCAACACGCCCCATTTCTCATCTTCCCTTGAATCCATTCACGATGACTGGCCGAATCTTAAATCTTAAACTCTTGTAGATCTTGACCTTTTTACTGCTAATTTCCAAAGAAAAAAAAAATTTATATATATATATATATATATATATATATATATATATATATATATATATATGTGTGTGTGTGTGTGTGTGTGTGTATGGGGGTGTGGGGGTGTGGGGGTGTAAGAGAGAGAGAGATTTTGTGTATGTGAGTGGTTTAAAAGGCTAAAAAAAGCCTTGAACGCATATTGAAAGGAGGTTGAGACAAGTTGAGACAATTACCCTTGTTCATTCATTTCAAATATTTTATTTAGTGTAGATTTTTAAGCTAATTTGGATAACACTAAACACGTATATGTTGTATATTTAAGAAAAAAGCATGTCTGGACTTTACATATTTATGAATTGAGAGAGTTTTATGTATTTATACATTTTTTTTATCAATACTGTACATACCTTTTAAGAGGATTTGGGCTAGGCGTTCGACACACCATTAAAGGATTACACTCATATCTGTATTTGCATGACCTTGTTTGAGGTGGACTGTTTAGTTCATACTTGTTTCTGAGATGAAGGTGCGAAGAGAATTATTGTTTGATACCCAAGACACGGCACTACAACACTGACTTTAATTTTCAACCCAATCATACCAATAAACGGGGCCGCCAAGAGACAGAGAAATCGGCTATATGTGCCATGCAACTTCAGTCGATCTTCTCAGGAACCGCCATTGTAAGTAAGGAGCTGGATTAAAGTGGTGCAAACAATATAACGTTTGGAAAACAAAAAGGAGATATTGTCATATTGTATTGAATTGCACTGTGAAGCTAATCTGATGTCATCAATTTAGGGAACATAGTCAATTCGAGAAAGATAATTACACTGAGCTATAGTAAGACTACAGGTTATGAGAAAATGGACAATTGTTTAAAATGTGGCCTCTGAAATTTTGTCTTTAGTGCATTTTCTTACTTGTTATAAAACAAACAATATAGTTCTGCGTATTAAATTTATTTAATATCAGAGAACCACTTGGTAATAACTCGTGATGCGGAAGTGACGATACAGAAATTAAATCGTCCCAGGCGACAATGTTACTTACTTACTTTTATTTGTAATAATATATGCAAATTATACTATGCTAATTCCAGTACTATTACTACTTCTACTACTACTACTACTACTGCTGCTGCTACTCCTATCACTGCTACTACTGCGATTACTACTACTGTTATTAGTACTGGTATTACTACTATTATTACTACTGCTTTTACTTCTACTGCTGCTGCAATTACTACTACTACTACTACTACTACTACTACTACTACTATTATTATTATTATTATTATTATTATTATTATTATAATTATAATTATTATTATTACTTCTACTACTTTTACTCTACCTATACTACTACTACTACTACTACTACTACTACTACTACTACTACTACTACTACTACTACGATTATTATTCTTATTATTCTTCTTCTTCTTATTATTATTATTATTATTATTATTATTATTATTATCCTTCGTTGAAGCCCGGAATCAAACTTCCTGTCAATGAACAAGACTGGGAATTAGCCAACAGTTACTTCAAGGCTAATCTATCATGCGAGGAAGTTGTCAATCAAGATCTTAATATTAGCGTTGACAATTTCAACAAAACAGTTTATAACTACTTTGTGGAGACTCATGGGACCGTCAATGACAGTAATGGAATTAATAGCGAACTTTCTAATCGATACAATAATTACTCAAAACAACAGCTGAAAACCGAACTTAAAAAGTTAAAAAAATCAGGTAAGGCGTTTCCGGTAGTGATACGGTTTGTTGCTAAGCTACTTAGATTAAAATTGCAGCCTTCAGCTTCAGAAATGTTAAACAAAGATCATGACACAGAGATTTCTAAGAACTTTTGGGGTTATTGTAAGAAGTTCATTGAAATTCCATCTCGGATACTTCCCGAATTTGACAAAGAAAAATGTAATGTATTCTTTAGGAAAGCGTTTAAAGCGGTTAATCCTAGAAAGACCTTTCAAATTCCAGACTGGATACCCTCCTTTGATAATCCTACGCATGAATTTGATTTGTCTCCACCATCATATAACAAAATCTGCAGAATCATTAAACGAATGAAGTCCTCTGGATGTCCATGTCCTTTAGATCAAATCCCAGTAATAAGTCTGAAAAGGTGCCCCCACCTTCGAAGCTACATTACAGTTATTTGTTCCGAAGTTTTTAAGCGTAAGTCTATACCATCATTATGGCAACAAGCCGCTACAATCCTTATATACAAAAAGGGGGAAAAGTCAGACCCAGGTAATTTCAGACCTATCACTTTAGAACCTGTTATGTTGAAAATATTTACTTCTTTACTACGAGATCGTGTATTTGAGTTTTTAGTCAAAAACAACTACATTGAGGCAAGTATCCAAAAAGGATTTACGCCTGGATTAACTGGTACGTACGAGCATATTGCTAGTATGACTCACGCAATTAACGATGCACGCCGTAAACAACGCTCTATTACAATTACATTAATTGATCTGAAAAACGCTTTTGGGGAAGTCAACCACAATCTAATAGAAACTGTGCTGAAACATCATCATATTCCAGACGATATTGTTACTATTATTAGAATTCTGTATAGTGACTTCCACACAGCCATACTGACCAACTTGTTCATTAGTGATTTCATTAAACTAGAAAAGGGTGTACTACAAGGTGACTGCTTCAGCCCATTGATATTTAATATGCTAATTAACACCTTCGTACAGTATATAAAAAAAGATCACTTCAAACAAATCGGTTACAAATTTCTAAAACATTTGATACCAAGACACTGGCTACAATTCGCCGACGATGCTGTAGCGATGTCAGGCCAAGAGAGTGAAAACCAAATTCTCCTCAACGCATTCAGCAGATGGTGTCGTTGGAGTGACATGATCATCAAAGTCGAAAAATGTCACACGTTTGGAATGAAAAAATGTGGAACAGTATGTAAACAAATAAAACCAAAGCTTTATCTTAATAACAGTGTTATTCATCCTATCGACTCGGGTGAACCATTCCTATATTTGGGTCGTTACTTCGATTTCGGCATGACAAACACGGAACACAAAAATATACTGATGTCAAAAACTGCAAACATTCTCAGGACTATAAATGGTCTCCCACTCCACCCCAGAAATAAAGTAATATTGTACCAAAGATATCTACTTTCAAAAATTAGCTGGCACTTGACTGTTGCTGATATAGAAACAAGTTGGGTTAAGGAAAACCTCGATAACGTTGTTTCAAAGTTTATACGGATTTGGTTGGAAATACCTATTTCTGGATCAACACGCCTTCTTCGCCGTACCAAACGTAAGTTTGGTCTCGGTTTAACACTCATATCTGATCGTTTCATTCAGTGTCGAGTATCATTTAGAAACAAACTCAAGTCTTCTAAGAGCAGGGACATTGTTGAAATATACAATGCGACCACCGGTCAAAACATCACGTATGATCAGTACAAAACAACTAGAGAGGCAATAAAGGATATTAGAAATTCTAACGAGAAAAAAATCGATACACTGACTTCGCAAGGGTTAATAATCAAATCAATCACAGCCTATGCAGACAACGCATTTACCAGTCACTGGCACAAAGCGCTTTCTACGTTACCCAATAATATCTACTCATTCACAATCCGGTATTTAAACAACACCCTCGCCAACGCTTCAAATATGCTAAAATGGGGACAAAGAGAATCATCTGCCTGTTCCTTATGTAATGCTACAGAAACTCTCGGGCATGTTATTGGAGGATGTAATACAGCGTTGAACGAAAAACGTTATAATTGGAGGCATGACTCGGTTTTAAAAAATATTGCAAACTTCATATCTTCGAATAAGAATAATGCAAAAGTTTACTGTGATATTGATAATTACAATTCTCCATCGATTATTACCGGAGATACATATCGCCCTGATCTGTTAGTAATTGATAAAGGAAAGATTTATATTCTAGAACTTACAATCGGCTTTGAAACAAATATTGAAGTGAATTCGAAACGTAAATCAGAAAAATATGAATTTCTGCTAAGATTTCTAGGCAAAAATTATCAAAAAGTTATATTTGTCAATTTAAGCATTGGCGCGATAGGAGCAATCGGAAAGAGTACACATTCGGTAGCGAAGATGTTAGCGGAAATAAGTTACGATAAAAGCGAAATCTCATATATCATAAAGAAGATCATATGTGTGGTAATTCGAACCACATATTACATATTCTGTCAACGTAGTAAGACATGGGATCAGCCTTCCCTCCTTTATTGGTGACTACGTTACTCTGTGCGTCCCTGATACCATGCCTTGATAGTGAGTGGTATTTCTTAGGGTAATGATGTAATGTATACACGGCATACAATTGTATTAAGTGATAACATGGAAAAATATATGCTTGAAGTTTAAAAATTATTATTATTATTTTTATTTTTATTATTTTTATTCGTAATTTACAAACCAGCTTTTCGAAAGTTAGTTTCGTAAATCTCTCCATGAGCTCTTTAGGTATATTCGGTAAATCTTGTATTACTTTCAGTAAAATGTGCAGCGCTTTGAACATCGATAACAAACACGAGCGCTTTCTTTCAACCAAACTTTCCAACATAATCATTCGCGCCACGTACTTCATATTCTGTCGTAGAAATAAACCATGGACCAACCCTGAACTATTGTCGCTTTATTGACTTTGTTAGCAAAATATTTAATTTTGATTTTGTTAAATAGGCAAGTCAATGCAAACTACCTTGATTAGTGAGGTTTGTAATTGTATATGTTCAGATGAAAAAATAAAAAGTTTCCATTATTATTAATATTATTATTATTGTTATGATTACCACTACTACCTTTATTACTACTACATAATACATATCCTTTTAGAACCATTTGATGGCTCTGACCCGTGAACGGTTTACCATCATGAAAATCACTCTGTGATACTAGATCTTGTCTCTTTCGAGATAGTGGCAAGCCATCATGCTTCCTTTCTTGTTGCTCATTAATTTTTCCCCTTAACGACACTGCAAAAAGCATAAATGTCATTTTACCTTTTTTCTTTATAAGGTATTGTGTATAATAACCTATTTAACAGATTTCGGCAAACTGTTTGTTAATCTTTTCCCTTTATATTCATAAAGTTACCTTGAACCCTGAGCAACACCATTTTCACTCCCTGTCAGGGTGCTCATTAACGCCCAGTTAAGATAAATCGTAGTTTGTTTTCTTCTCTTTTAAGTTTAATGGCTATGTTTTAAGATATGGAAATACAATGATTTCCTGCGCAGATATAACTGCTTAAAGATTTCCTAGCTTTTGAATTCAGCAGTATTTTTTTGTATATGCTTGCTGTGTTTCCTATTCATTAGACCTGAGTTAGAGGAAGAGAGACAAGCACTTATTGTCCAAAGTGCAGCCAATAAAAGACAGCTGAAAGAAATTGAAGATAAGATTTTGGAAACTTTGTCATCGTCAAAAGGAAACATTTTGGAAGATGAGACTGCAATTCAAATCCTGGATTCCTCTAAAGTACGTTATACCTTCTCTTTTTTGAATAGTAAAAAACCCTGGACAAGACTCGCGAGAAAATCTTTGTTTGATCTATCTATCCCTCTATCTATCTATCTATCTATCTATCTATCTATCTATCTATCTATCTATCTATCTATCTATCTATCTATCTATCTATCTATCTGTCTATCTATCTATCTATCTATCTATCTATCTATCTGTCTATCTATCTATCTGTCTATCTATCTATCTGTCTATCTATCTGTCTGTCTGTCCTGTTTTTTCTATTCT
>RDPX01000012.1:5203928-5227057 GCA_003991215.1 Morbakka virulenta
GAGGGGGAGGGGGGGGGAGGGAGAGGGAGAGGGAGAGGGAGAGAGAGAGAGAGAGGGAGAGAGAGAGAGAGAGGGATGGGGAGGGAGAGAGAGGGGAGAGAGACAGAGAGTTGAAAGAGGGTAGAGGTCAATAAATTAACAAGATCAACAAGTACAAAAAATCGAATAAGAAAAGTATCCACCTTCGCCAAAGTGGCCTCAGAGCTTTACTTAGACTTAAAGAGCTGAAAAAAGGGCCGATTTTATAGAAAGAAGACTGTGAAATATATCAAGCAAAGAACGTAAGTAGTTTATAAGATATAACCGTAAAGAATGTGAAGTATAGATAATGTCATAAAGATTTGCGTTTTGAATCGATTATCCTACTCCGACTTCTTTTTAAAGACAGCTTCTATTAAAGATAATATAGTAACTGTAAAGTGTACATGAACAGTTGATAATTTTGTCTGGAAGTACATTTTTTACACTGTTTTTAGAACTAAATCACAAAAAACCAACTTCTTGTTGAATTTGCTTGCAAAAATGTTTTTGTTTTAGGTGTGGGAAAAACTCTTGTTTGGTTTATGTTTCTTCCATGCCATTGTTCAAGAGAGAAAAAAATTTGGACCAATGGGTTGGAACATTCCTTATGGATTTAATGAATCAGATTTGAGGATCAGCATTCGACAGCTTCAGGTACAAAAATTTTAGGCCGTTCTCACTTTTCATGTGACTCTCAATTGAACATGTAAGACATTTTGTATTGTATTTATGTCGATATCGTCGTGGCACAATTGACGAAAAACAAGCAGCACTAGACATTTTTGCAAATTTCTGTATGAAAGCTTGTTAGTCGAATAAAAAAGAATCTTTTTTTTTTCAAAAACATTTCCTTATCATATTTTTAAAAGATTCTTGAAACGAATACATTTTTAATGCAGTAGTGGTCTGAATTTGTTCATCAGGCTACCATCATTTCTTTACTAAAAGTGGGGGTTTGTACAGTCTTTTTAAAGTCATTCAGAGGTTATTCAACTCAGTCGTTTTATTATTTGTCTTTAGTACTGTGCGTCCAGGCAATTAGGATTAAGACTGAAGAGGTCATCTAAGGCATTTTTGGAAGTATTAGACAGTATTAAGTATTAGTATTAGACAGCAATTTCTTCATTTTCTTTCTTTTTCAGCAAGTTACAGTTCCGTGTCCTTTTTGGTGTTTTATGTCAAACTATGTATCTCCGTTAAATTAATACACAAAATAATGGCTAAATACGTTTGAAGTTAACTTAGTCATGAATTTCTTTACGAACAAATAGTCTAACAATAGTAAAGAATGATTGAGAATACTCCAAACTCAAGATATTTAATCATAATATTTGAACTCACTTTAAGACTTAAGCTATTTGAATTGAAGCTCTGCCTTAGAGATCTTCCGTTTACTTTCAGTTTCACCGTATACATTTTTGTTTCAAAGCAAAACCAATTTATAGGATTTTCTCTTAATGGCAATAATTTGGGGGTTACGTGGAATAAATAACATACTCAGAGAGGCATAGTCTTGCATAGATTTCCAGTACTCCCTCCACATATTTGGAAACCATGAATAATACATCCATCCTTCTCCAAAATTTCTATCAGTGTTTTTGCTACAAATCTCCAATATTTTTTGGTAAGGTAATGGGTTTATTTCTGATTAATGTTGACAAGTTTTGTCCTAACCAGTGACTGGATCATCCGTACAGACATGCACAGCCTGGTGTTTTGATCTTAATAACGACGTGCTTTTCAGTGAATTCAAGTATTGATTCTGACATTCAATTCAAAATTCTTATCCTCTGATAATACACTTAGCAGAAAAAATTGGTATGGGGACGACAGTTATTTCTATAAAGGTGATTTAACAATAGATTGAAGGACTTAAAATCATACAAAAGATATTGAAAAATTAATGGAAATTGCCGCAGATAGAACTAGATGGAGAAAAGTGGTTGACTTTGTTGTAGATTATCCGGGCAAAGCGAAGTGATGGCATGTTTTGGTGCAAGACATGATTCCTCTTACTTCATAAGAGGAATTGTGCTTTGTACCAAATCATGATTCTCACCAAGCTGCACACCCATCATATATATATATATATATATATATATACACTAATAGATTCTGTTTTTAAAATGGCACATTTGATAGAAGACAGTATAAGAAATTGTAAAACGCCGTCACCTCGTGTTGTTTGTTTTTTTAAATATTTTCAACTCAAACGTTATTTTCTTATTAGAGTAAATATTTTTATGAGGAGCCGTGGCTTAATGGTTAGTGCAACTGCGCAGTAACCGAGAGTTCCGGGTTCGATTCCCCGATCTGTCGAGGAGAATATGGAACTTTGGAAAGAAAGAAAAAAAGCCATTGGAAGGGTATCCGGCCAAGAAATTCCTCACTGCTAAATCAAAATCCCTCTGAAGCCTGAGCACCAATTGCTGGGAAAAAATGACGTTAAAACTAAAAAAAAATAATTTATGGTTATCAACATGAGTTTTAAACTGCTCCCATTGCATAATCTTGCATTCATTTCTGTACATCACATTACAAGCATGTCCCTTAAGCTCCATTTCGTAACTGTTTCTACATTTTCCCTTTTTATATCAAAGATGTTTATCAACGAGTATGACAAGGTGCCTTTTGATGCCATCACCTATTTAACTGGTGAATGCAATTATGGAGGAAGAGTAACTGATGATAACGACAGGTATACTTGACATCTTGCATAAATATATTCACTTTACATTGTTTCCTTTGTTACTTGTAACGATCACAAAGAAACAACAATAAACAAGTTGTAGGTTTAGATAAACCAAGGCATTTAATATATCCTACGATGTATTATAACTGTAATTTATGATCTCTATATCATGACTTAGTCGATAATTTGAGTTCATTTTTCCCTGAAGTGAGAAATTGGTGATAAAGCTGAATAGCATTTTTGCAGAGTACGTTACTGCTGTCTTTGCAATCAAAATGTATTTTCATTCGATTCTCACGACACTATATGGACTCATCGTACGCAGCTCCGAAGTACCTGGGACACCTCAATATCAACGTTAAACACTACCACTGGACGTGAAAAAAATCTTATAATATAGAAAAATTGCGCAGGTTTCATGAAAGGTATCATTCTTACCCATAAACCAGTTTATATATTTTTTTATTTATTACGTCGGTACATTTAATTAATTTTATTCTAATTGTATTTTTAATACAAATGTTATGACAAAATGTTTTTCACCTGGCAGAGTGGTTTTCATTTATTTGTAATTGGTTACACATTTTGCCTTCCTTTTCAAATTTAAATAGAAGAATCTTGAAGATAATTATCATCGACGACTTATTTGAAGAACTTTAGTGTCAATTATTGTTGACTTAATAACTGTATAACGGATGGAAACATTTCATTGCTGTTTTTAGAATAGTTCTTGAATATCGTTTTATATAGTTATAAGAATATAGTTTTAATTCAAATTACTTGTTTCTCTCGCTAGGCGTTGCCTGCTTACTATACTTGCCGATTTTTACACGCCAGATGTAACGACTGATCCAAAGTACAAATTTTCTTCAAGTGGTGTTTATTTCGCTCCACCCAAAGGCAGTTACGAAAGCTACGTAGACTTCATTAGGGTACGTTTTTTGCATTTTGGTATTGTTAAAATTATCGGTAGTTGGAGAAAAAAAGTGATGGCCGATGATACTGCATTTACTGAAATAAAGTTTCCTTTGGTTATTTGTTGCCAAATATTTAAATCATTTATTTTTTATTCAGATTTTCTATTTATTTATTTATTTATTTATTTTATTTATTTATTTTTATATATATATTTATTTGTTTACAAATAGCACAATTATCTCTTTGGTGTCATAACTGTAACCTGAATGTAAATTTTTTATATATTATATATACACCTTTAGGAAATACAATAATATTTATTTTTAATTGGTAAGAGTATAGCAGTGTCTTTAAGGAGTTGGTATAACAGGCTTTCTATTTCAAAATTAATTACTAATTAGGTCTTGCAAATTTTCGGGAAGATGAGACCATAGGTTATTAAAGAAATTATAGCCAATGACTATCCCCCACCTCAGCTGCGTTCGAGATTCAAGGTCAAGCACGGGGTCTAAATTTTAATGATGATTTCCCTCCTCTTGGTCCAGGAGTGGAATAATAATCAACGAGAAGTAGTTACCCGAATAGCTTGCATTCAAATAGAATTGAGGACTCTGAAGCTGTAGTTACAATGACAGGCAAATACCAGTAGAAATTCAAAAATTAATTTGTAGAAGACTCTGTTACTTCTATCTAATTAAATTTGGCATAGTTTTGGTTGAATGATAAATCTAATACTGCAATAATTTCCCCCAGGTAACGTCTGCTAATACAGCAAACAGAAGTAAGAATAGGATTACACTGATTTAATGTAGTTCCATTTAATTTTTTCGTAAAAGAATGAATATTTCATAATTTGCAGTAGGCTTCTGTAAAACACTTGGACACAGCTTATTTATAGAGCAGCGAATAGCATAAAAAATGTAGAGGACCACTTCAGAGTTTAGTTTTTGAAAAATAGAGATTATTCTTTTTGTTTACTTCGGGCTTAAACGTAATTTTTGCTTTAATATTTATTAATTTTAAGACCTACATACGTCAATAGAAATAATTTTTTCGGCTCTTAGCCGTATAATATGCGTGGTACAAATAAATAAGGGTTTTGGATGATTCCTTTCCTTTTACAAACCATTTTACCATATGGCCTTTTGTTGCTGATTTTAATTTTAAATCTCACCATTTTTGCTTTCGGAACAGATTCAAAGTCTTACATATTTGATGAAGAATACTAAAAAAATATTTTTCAAATGGAATATTCCACTCTTAATATATCCACATTTCACGTATTGCTTTAATTTGTTTTCACACAATATTTTAACATATTTGACAATGCTTAATGTCATATATTGCTATACTGTACTACAATATACTTTACTTTATTTTACTATGCTACACTACGTTGCCCCCACCGTACTACAAAATATTTTGTATTACCTTAGTTATTGTACTCTTCTTAAACAACCTGTACTGTTTAGTTCCTTCATAGTACTTCATATGCATTTGGCAGTTAAAAAATTCTATTTTAATCTTTATGTGTTTTAATGTATGGCATTAAAGGGAGTACACTGAATTTTTTTCGAAATTTTTTCTTAACTTATTCAGCTATTCAAGAGGGTTGCCAATTCTAACCCCATGCGATTCGATTTTTCCGAAGAGTTAAACAGAATATTGTATTAAGCAGGAAATAATTATACTCTGGGCAAATTGATGAAGGGGAAGTTGAATAACAACAATTTTATTCTTTTTCCTGGATTTAGGAATTACCATTAACACAGACACCAGAGGTCTTTGGGATGCACGATAATGTTGATATATCGAAAGATCTTCAGGAAACAAAACTGGTAACTTTTGAAGTATATTTATTGCTTTGAGAATACGCAGTGTGAAGATCGGAAATGTTATTGTATCCAGAGATTATCAGAAAAAGCTGGCAATGTTTAAGAGCAACGAGGCATATTTGTTTATGTCCAAGGTGTCATTGGAGGCTTAATCTTTTTTTGTTCTGTTCAGTATAGCTCGTTGCTCACACTCCCAATGTCGCTTCTAGTTTAAAGATCAGGCTCAGTTCTTTAATAGTGGTCAAAAGGCTTAATCTTAAGCGTATGTATCTTCTCAACGCTCCTTTCTCTAATTTTTTTAGTTTATTTAAACCTACTCTGTCATATACTCGTTTTTTTGTTTCGGTATAGGTAAGAAAATTGAATCATGTTTTCTATTGCAGTAGAAATTATATTTTCTTTGTACCTACCTTACTCTGAAAACCTCACAAGTGTCAAAAATTCTAGCTCACCTTACGAGTGAATACTGCTATAGTGGATAACCGTGATATTAGTTGGACTACAGAAATACACATTATATATAGTACATTTTAACACAGTAATATTTTTTTACGCATTTTTTATTTCTATTAGTTATTCGATTCGTTACTGTTGACACAAAGTCAACAATCAAGTGGAGGCTCTGGGAAGACAACAGATGACACTCTTCAAGAAATTGCAGGGGATATTTTGTCTAAGGTATACTATTAGTGTAATGTATTATAGAAGTAATTGTGCTTTATTGTGCTCTGTGAGACTATTTGGGCTTCTTTTGGCTAACTGATAAATCAAACGCAATTGTTTTCAACCGTTCTTCGGACACAGTATACGAAGGTTTCAGTTTCTCTTGTTTAAATGAAATATAGGCACTTTATTAAAGTTAAACACTACAACACGGGAGAAAATAATAGAGAAGTAACGTATAGTGGCGCTATTTGTTGGCTATGTGAATGCACTTACCTTGAAAGATTACAATATGGTATCAATGTTTATCGATACATTCCTTCTTTAGGTCACAGCTACAGAATAGTTACTGCCAGTCTCCTGCTTACTAAAGAGTTGGTATTTGTTTGTACATCTCCAGCATTTATAAGTCGCATTTGGGAAACTTATAAATATTCATCTCACCTATTTAGCTCTGTGGGGGTTTCCTCTATTTTTTAATCCTTGGCACGTTTTCATGCTCACCCCTGATTCTCAAAATTGAAAAATTGGTGAAAACATAAAGCACCTTGAATAATAATCGAAGAAGACGTCTAAAGTCGGTTTTAATCTCTGGTTTAAGCGCAACTCTATTAATAATGTCGAAAAGTTTAAAATATTTGTGCACCGAAGTTGATTTGAACCAGCATCTGTGACTATCGTGGTCTTGTGCTCTACCACATGAGCTTTGAAATAGATGTTAATAAAAATATTATTAGTTTGCATTATAAATGCAATGTAAATTTTAAATAAAAATTTTAATTTTAAATATTTATTATATTATTTTTTATATTATAAATCAACTTAATATACTAGAAATAATTATATTTTGAATGTAACATTAGTCATGCCTTTGAAATGGGGCACTAAAGTGAAAGAGATAGTTGCAAACAAGAAACCTGTCTTTTATTTGAGGTCGCCATTCTATATTTTATGTAATATTTTAGTAACATATGTTTTATTATATCATTAAATTATACAGGAATGACATATATCATATATACAGTTATATGTTTTATTTTATTACACTATAATATGCTATATTAATAATGTAATTCTTAGCTTCAATTTTTATTTGCATTTGATAAAAAGTTCCTGGTGGAAGTACGTACTCCTACAAATCTTTATCGATGAATTTTTTTCGTGGTGTAGCGCTTGGCATTCTTTTATCAACTTTATTTGATATCAGACTTGTGTACCAACCAGCAATTGATCATTCAGAAGAGTTAGATCAATAACTACCTTTTTTTCAGGACAACAGGTCTATCTTTTCCATACTTGGTTGTTATCTAATTCTAATGCACAAGAAAAAATTATTTTCTTTTCGGCTTATAACATCTATTCTTTTACGCCATTTACTCCAGAATTGGACCCAGACAGTGCTCTTCAAAGGGACCTTTGTTGTAGCATTGACGAGTTTCGTGGTCGAATCATAGTAACATGTATATCAAATGTAAAGAATATTTAATATTTGCTGACCTTCCACCTGGATCTCATTTGCGAGACTCAAAAAAAGATAAGTCTTCTAGAAACTAGGAAAAAACAAGATATGTGAGTGGTTGTTTTACCATTTTGTCCATGATAAAAAGACTTGTCTAATTTTTCTTGTACATTTAACTATTACTATTATTATTATTATTACTATCATTATTGTTTTACCATCGTTATTTACTATCATTATTTCTATGACCTTAATATTATCACTGCAATTCATACTGCTATCGTTATTGCCTGTTTGAATATTTTGAAATTTTTAATTTTAATGGATAAATTTTTGGTATTTTTCTTGACGTTATAGTTACCTGAAGAATTCGATTTGGAAGATGCCCAACAGAAATATCCAGTTGTATACAATGAAAGCATGAACACAGTACTTGTACAGGAAATGGAACGATTTAATCGGTAAGTGGTATCCACGCATTTGCTTATGGTGGTACTAATAGAGTACCTTGACAGATAATTTTTTTACAGTTATACTTCATTTGTAAAAAATGTTTCCTTAACGGTGATATGGCACTAAAAAACTCTTTAACATTACAGCTGCTACAGTTCATTTGTATATCGGAAATAAATTAATTTTTGTGCATTTCAGAATGACAGAAAACAGAGATACCGCTGCATACCAGCATATCATTATATATGAGTGATGTTGGCCAATGGAGTCTCAAAAGATATAGTCATCATTAAGTATTAAGAAAAAGGAGAGCTGGCATTAAGGTTTTAAGCCTAGGATAAATACCGTAAGAGAGAGAAAGAGAGATACCATAAGTGAGACACACAGAGAGAGGGAGACAGACAGACACACACACAGACACACACACACACACACAGACACACACATAGACGTATAAACAGGCATACATACATGCAGATAGACAGACGGATAGACAGATGGATAAAAGGACACACAGAAAGAAAGAAAAAGAAAGAGAGGAAGGTGAATTGCATTGGATTTTATATATTTTTTTATTCCCTGTGGTCATTTTTTAGTAAGTTCTTCTTTTCATAAGGCACTGTTGTTGTTTTTCTATTCTATATTTTCTGCATTTTATTATTTATTTACAGGCTTTTAAGTGTGATCCGTTCAAGTTTAAAAAACATACAGAAAGCAATAAAAGGATTAGTGGTTATGTCCGCTAGTCTTGAACAAGTGGCAAATAGTTTATTGGTGGGAAAGGTAGGTGGTTTTCTAGGAATTTTCCAAGTCCTTTTTTTCCTATACTTATTTTCCATCTTAATAGGTCCTCTGTTTTTTGAAAGATAATTGTGTCTTTTTTTGACTAAAGAGTTTCACATTAATTCGTTGTGTAACAATGTGTAACTTGATGTCTTCTGATTTTTACATTGAATTTACTACTCTTGTTTAAGGGTTTATTTTGCATCAATATCCTATTTATTACAAGCCACTTTATTAACTTATCAATGTTTACTTCCACGCATCTCCCTTGCACTGTACCTGCAGAAACCATCTTCTCCATTTAATTTTAATTTTCACATTACTTTCTAAGAATAGTTAAAAAGAGTTGAATGTTTCAAACTCTTCTGCCATATTCTCTTCGTAATGTGAGCTATGGTAACCATCAGTAAAAGACTGGACTAACATGAATACTTAATTGAATATGTTTCAATTAAGTATTTAATTGAATAAGTTTTTTTCATGTCATTGTCATTGCTTTGAGTGTATTATTATATTCCTTTACTACTTTAGGCTGAAAATAAACCGCGCTCTTCCCTCTTAAATGCTAACTTAAACTGAAATAATTCAGTATTTCAACAAACCTTCTTTGACAGGTTCCTGAGTATTGGGCTAAAAGTTCTTATCCTAGCCTAAAGCCTCTGGGAAGTTACATCACCGATTTCATTGCCCGTATTAAATTCTTACAGGTAAGCTTCAATCAAATCGTGAACAACTTAGACAGGTATTTGTTTTAGGAAGCATTGCAATAACCAACTTTGTTTGCAATATGCATACTGTATGTTTTCTCGGATCTTGCTATGTTGCTCCAGACTGTAATTTAGATGGTGTATTAACAGATTAGTATACATTAACAAAAGCAAAACAATGAAAGAGTTAGATAAACATCCTTTTTAATAGGAGTATTTAGCGATTCATGTTGCAAAAAGTAATGGAATACGACGTTTATACCAAGCTATATTTCCTTAAATGAATAACAAAATAACGGACGAAAAATGAACCTGTAAAGTAAGGATCTTGACACCACATTACAATACAAATTAACAATACTATAAAATTTAAAATAAGGACTTAATAACCGCAATAAAAATTAGCTTTATTTTTGTCGAAAGGTTTATCATTGGCACTTGACTGGGCCAGATGCTAGAATAAAAAAGCACAAGACAAGTAGGTTGTTATAAAAGCCAACTTGACTTGTTTTTTATACCACAAATTGTATATTCAATATGGAACTAATAAACTAAAACGCAATCAACTTCTTTTTGCTTGTTCAGCTTAATTTCATTTTGACTGGTTCCGTTATTTCGTGTACCTAGAATCAAAAGATACCATCTGAGTTAGTTCTAACTGCACCTTTTCAGTACAGAAATGTGGAATCCTGCAGTCATTGTGTACCCTAAATAAAAACACATAGAACTGGAGGGCACTGGTTAGAGAGCATTTCCTCGCACTGGAACATCAGATTCTGCTTCTCTTTTTTTATTATTATTTTCTGGAGGAAGACATTATTTTTAATAATGTCTTCCTCCAGAAAGTTTAAACAGAACAGATATATAGGATTTTTGAGCCCAAATACATTTTTTAAAATTAGCTGTCGCAAAAGCATATTTGGTAGACAAAAACTAACATGCTCCATTGTGAAGCATAACCGTTTCATGGACGTTTCAACGAAACTTGCTCATCTTTTTAATAGCTATTTTGATGACCTAAATATAGACAGACTGACAAGGAGGTATACGTCTTTTTTAAAAAAACCCGAGTAGGTTAAAAAGATACGAGGCAAACATAAGGACTCGAAAGGTATTTAATATGAAAAAAATTCTTCTTTATTCAGTGTTTTTTTTTGTGGTGGTGGTGGTGGTGGGGGGGTTAACGTCATTTTTCTTGGATTTGGCAGTGAGGAATTTCTTGGCCCGATGCCCTTCCTGACGCCAAACAATGTCTTTTTCTTTTGTGTAATTCCAAAGTCGCCCGCTCGGGGAATCGAACCGGGAATTCTTGGTTACGATGCAGTTGCACTATCCATTAAGCCACGGCTCCTCATTTTTCTTTATTCAGATAAACCAAAGAAAACGGGCAGTAAAGTAAAAGAACTACTATATGGTTATGTTAGACTATATATTATCAGTCAATTAGCCTGAATATCGTGTAAGGAGATCTTCGCATGACCGTAGTAACATATTTGCAGTACAAAAAAAAGATCGAAATTGTAGCTGGTTGGGATTTCTGACTATCATCCTATCCATCTGCAATAATATGTGACAGGAAATTAATTAACTTAATTGCATTTTCACCAGTCCAGTTTTTATCTGGAATTTAATTCTAACTTTAGTCAATAACGAAATGTCTGGTGTTGGAATTTGAAAACAGACAGTAAACCCAAAAAATAATTAATAAAGCTTAAAGCTAGTAAAGAGTAATATTGAAGCAGCTATTAAAAACACTTGAATGGATGCTGACAAAATTTATCAATACAATAATACTCTACTAATACATTCACTCGACATACAAATAATGAACAGTACTGCAAAACATAAATAATTATTATAGATAATTATTATAGATAATTATGATAGATAATTATAGATAATTATAGATAATAATAGATAATTATTATAGTTAATTATAGATAATAATTATAGTTAATTATAGATAATAATTATAGATAATTATTATAGTTAATTATAGATAATAATTAGAGATAATAATTATAGATAATTATAGATAATAATTATAGATAATAATTATAGATAATAATTATAGATAATTATTATAGATAATTATGATAGATAATTATAGATAATAATTATAGATAATTATAGATGATAATTATAGATAACTATAGATAACTATTATAGATAATTATAGATAAAATTATAGATAATAATTATAGATAATTATGGATTATTAGTATAGATAATTATTATAGATAATTTTTTTGATAACTAATCTAAGATAGTTAACAACAGGATATAGTTACTGTTTATCGGTTGTTGCTAGGCTTGTTGGTAATTTTTAATATTTTTGTTTGGTATTTTGCTTTACAATTTTTCTTTACAGGATTGGTATGATCTCGGAAAACCAGCAGTCTTCTGGATATCTGGATTTTACTTTACTCAGGTACGCGTGGATTTTTGTTGTTTTCGGAGGTTTTTTTCAAACAACATTTCTACCATCAAATAATGAATGAAATTCAGCACATGTTGTAATATGTCATGAAATCTTTGACAAGGTTAAGGCTTTTTGTTGTAAAACTAAAACTTTTTATATAGATAAAATATATCCGCTATTTAATCAGTATCTCCTGATATTTCGTTGAAGCATTGCCGGTTCACTATATTAACTTAATAAAAGTTGATTTCATTTCTGTTTTCTTTTGATTTGCTGCCAGGTTTAATTCTCAGCCACCCAGAGCCCATTGCTGGAATTGGATGGGGAGGGGGGAGAGGGTCTTGTTCTTCTTCGTCTTTTTTCTTCCTCCTTCTTATTTCTTCTTCTTGTTCCTCCGTCTTGCACTTCGTGTTCTTGTTCATCTTCTTGTTATTCTTGATGAGTTATGTTGAAAAGTTTGTTGCTATAGATGACCTGACAACCCTTTGACTTTGAGTAATAGATTTTAAATGGGCTGGATTTTAATTTCAAACTGGGTATTTGTTTTGAAATTAGTACTAGGCTCCTGATATCCCTGATATGTGCTGTAGTTTTGTAATTCCTCCTTGAACTAGAAAGCTGCTCTATAATAATTCCTATCTGTGTTTCTCTTCCATACAAAACTATTTCAGTTATGGTAATATTTTCACGTTCACCTGCATAAGAATAACAATTTGATTTGATTTATTACAATGATCTTACATAAGATAGTACGTGAGAAATGTTTTAATCCTATAAATATAGAAACTTTATCATGTCGCCATTCGTAAGCGTTTTACTGAGCTACGTTTCGAGAGATACTTCTCCAATTGTCAGGCTGCTCAAGTAAAGGGTATAGCTGATGATGCGAGGGGTATCTGTAGAAACGTAGTTTAATAAAAAGCTTACGACTCATGACATGATACAGTTCCTATATCCATTGCTTTCAGTCTATGAAGGCAAGAATTTTCAAGATGTTTTAATCTTGCTTATTTTTTTAATTTTCTGTGCAGGCGTTTCTTACTGGAGCCAAACAAAACTACGCCAGGAAGTATACCATCCCCATTGATCTTCTAGGATTTGATTTTGAGGTACGTATTCGTACAGTAAAGCTATATAGTCATTTGTAGAAAAAGTTGGTATTTAATTTGTTTGTTTTTTAAAGGAAAAAAATTACTCCTTGTTTTAAAGACTTCTCCTTCCTTCCACCTTCGCCAGATATACTTTCTTCACAGCATGATCATCTCTACGCATTATGTAGCCCAACCATCTTAGCCTTGCTCACGTGCTTTGTCGTTGATGTTTACTACTTTTGCAAATTTCCTGATGTCCTCATTTGCCCTATGCTCCAATAATGATACTCCACATATCCAGCGTAACATTCTCATTTCAGTTGACTCCAAAAGCCTCTCCTCTGCCTTCTTAAGTGCTAGTGCCTCCATTCCATATAGCATCACTGGTCTTATCACACTTTCATAGATTTTCACTTTCAGCTTAATTTGCTTAATGCTCTTCACTGACCCCCAACAAATATAAATTAGTTTGTTTTCTTCTTTTCGTAGGTGATTCCTAAAGATTCAACAGACATACCCCCTGGTGATGGTGTTTATGTTATTGGACTCTTCCTAGAGGGTGCTAGATGGGATCGTGACGGGTATTGATTTTTCATCACGTGTCATTTTGTAGAATCGTTTGGTGTAGGATCCATAACTATGAATAATTGTATATTTTTAGTTACCTTAGTGGGTTTCAACGATAAGTAGATCATTGTCATATATATCCAAAACAGGATACAAAATCTCTAAAAATAAATCAACTTGCAAGATCCTGATCCCAGTCAAGGGTTTTAAATAAAAGGCTTCAGTAGGATATAATATAATATACATTATAGTACAATATAGAATGAAGTGCAAGCCAATGCAATATAATGAATTTGGTTACATGTTTATTGTATTGTGATTCTAGAATAACCTGCGGTTTTGAAAAAATGGGAATCCAATAGGTGTTTTGTAAGTTAGTACTGCAAACTGGGAAACACAATCATATCGGACAAGATCTAACTTGTGACTGAGAGAATTTTTTATTAGTATTTTGTTGTTTATAGAAACAATATTAGATTTTTTTAGGTTTACAGGTTTACTAATTAAGATGTAAATATATATAGAAAAGAACAAGTTACTTTACACTTTCTTTATTACTTTAATAATGTAATACATAAAAATTAGTACTCCGCACATTTCTCAAAGGGAAAGAATAAAATGGATGGTAAGGTAAAAGAATAGCATGTTTAATAAAAATCAATGGAAAACGTAATAATGCTGAATTGATAAAATTTTTCTGACGTATCTTAATATTTCAATTTCAGGCGATGTGTTGCCTTTGACCATTGACGTGTAGGACACGGAAAAATGTAATATGTTGTGGACGCACAAACACATGTGTGTGTATATATATATATATATATATATATATATATATATATATATGTGTGTGTGTGTGTGTGTGTGTACATATTAGGTGTTCTTTTTACGCATACTAATCACAAATAAACAAATTTTCAAGTTAGCAGGTATGGTTTTGTAAATTTTACTAGAACACAGAGACCACAACATCAGCTTCCGACTATTCGAAATGCGTTACCTGTGTCATTTAAGGAAAGCCAGCTTATCAATATAAACTGGCTTTCCTTAAATGATACAGGTATTGCGTTTTATACAAGATATAGAAACCATTTTCAATACAAGACTACAATTTCGTAGACAGTCTACTATGATATCGCCCTGACTGAACCTACACCTTAGCACTTTCTCACACGCTAAGGAAAAACGCTTATCTCAAATGGCTAGAAAAATACCAAGACAGGAAGCAAAAAAACAATATTTCCAAGGACAATGAAAGCAACTGTCATATCTTGCACTGTAAGGCACATAAACCAGGGATTGAACCTTTATATAGTATGTAATATAGTACGTAATATAGTAATGTGCAATTTTTTTACATTTTAGGGGAGTTATTGGGGAATCTTTACCAAAAGTACTTCATGATCCAATGCCTATCATATGGGTAAAACCAGGTATGTTTATAAAGAATTTTTTTTCATGCTTGAATTATGTATTCAATTGGTTGGAATTAGTTAGTACGGGAGACTTGTAACTACAGTTAAGATAATTAAACGGTGTCCATTTTCTGGGTTAAATAAAAAATAAGCTTTGACCACCTTTGAGTTTTTAAAGTGGGAAAGAAGCACCCTACAGCCTTAAAATACCAGATTGATGCCTGCTGGGGTGGAGTGTTTTGCCACCCATCCGGATACCAGTTCCTTTGGCCATAGTCGGCAGGCTCCAAGAACTGTATCTCAATAATAACACTGGTTAATATCGAACCTTATACCATATTTTGGCCGATGAGGATTCATTCATCAGCCGTTTTCTCCCTTCCTGTCTTTTAGTTTGTGAGTTAGGTAAAACTAAATGAAGACTTATCGTTATGTTCTATTTTTAGGAAAAAGAATGCTTATTTCTTTTCTAACTTTAATTACAATTTAATGACTACCCATTTTAACAGTGATTTATTTCGGATTAAAAGAAAATTTGATAATAGAAGAAAATGAATGCCTTTTTAACGAGGACCAGAGGGTTACAAAATACTCAGTTGGTATGAATACTAGACTATATGACCTTAGCTCCCTAGTTTACAATATTTTTATGTGCCTTAACTTGTTTTATTTGTAATCAAACATTTTATCACATTTCTATATGCCCATTGTCATTAACAAACACCCTGTAATAGTGTTATACTGTACTTATGTTAGAGATACTTGCTATGTTCCGAGTTGTAGTGAGGAAGGCTTCAGAAACGTCTGAAGTGTTTACGAAGGGTGACTTGTTTTTGTTTTTGTATATTTATACTCAGAAAACATTTTTATTATTTAAAAAATTAAGTTTAGTGAACAAATTTATTTTTTTTTACTACATGATTGCATGCTAAGTAGGTGCTTTATGTAAAGACATCATTTTTATTGCAATGAGCTTACCGTAACGTAACTGCGATCTACTTCGCTAATAAATCTAACATTTTACTGGCGCGTCAAATGTTGCCAGTTTCTACATGCATTAGCGTCTAGAAGACTTCGCTTGCAAGTACTAACATTTGTTGTATATTACAATGTTCATATTCTAGTTTGTATGGTTTGACTGCCTTGATTTAGTCAGATTATGAATTTAAGCCTCATCTTGTAATTATAGGCAAAACAACAGAGTTCAAAAAGACCCAGTCTTACTCATGCCCAGTTTACAAGACAAGTGAACGCCGAGGGACTCTGTCAACAACAGGACATTCAACAAACTATGTAATGCCGGTTCAGCTTCCAACAGCGCAGCCACATGGCCATTGGGTTAAACGTGGAGTTGCTCTACTCTGCCAACTTGATGATTAGCTTAGAGACCCCATTCAAGTTTTAACAATAAAACAGTTGATATTCGATTACATTTGTTTGAATACTATTAGTTTGTTGTATATAAAAATTACTTATATTGGTGGAATTATGTTTTGTACTAATCGTATTGTAAATACTTGTTTCGCTCATTATTTTTCTGGTAGCATTTTCATTCAAATAACAAAGCCTGTACATAAGTAAGTTTTGGGAATCAATTGCGATACTTCAGCCATGCAAATTATACATTGCCTTGTTGAATTTGTTTCTAACATTGTAAAATATTAATAAAGCAGCTTCATGAATAGTAGGTAAAATATTGCTTATTTTTTGAGTACTATTTTTTCTCACAAAGCATTTGATCATTTTTATCTAGTAGGTGCATGAGATAGCTTTAATGATATTCGGGAAAATCCCGGTAATTGACATATTAAACATTACAGGGCAGTTGGAAAGAGCAATCCCACTGTCAATATTTCAAATTTATTATTTCCAGTCTTTATTTACTGTGCCGTGATTACTCTTTATTAATTATGAATAATAAGCCAGAAGAAAGGAAATGTTTATTATCTTCTTTTTAGCAACCAAAAAACTTCATAGCTTTCCTACATGGAATTATCTCACTGCTGGCTCCCAATACAAGCTATCACATTTTAGTACATATCTATTATAACACGATATTCAAAGCCAGTGAGTTTTGTCTTCACGTTTGTACCCCTTTGGTATAAAATATTTTATGCGGGGGTGCATTCTTTATGACGATAATCCTTATAAACTGGTAGATAATAACCCCTTAGTCATGTAGGACTATAATATGAAGGGATCATTTTTTCTTTGCCCGGGAACACGTACTGCATTCCCAAACATAGTACTCCGCCTCCGAAGCATCTCCAAAGGGATCAAGAAAGTTGTCGCATAATGATTTGTTGTTTTGGAAAGCAGTTGGCAACCCAAGAGTAATAGAGAATACTCGTATGCTCCACTCGACTTTGACCTTCAATTAGTTCCTTAAAATGGGTTAACTTCTTAGGGATGTCCCCCAAACCTATATGTATTAAGCTCGTTCATGGTACATGTTAGTAATAACTAAATTTTCAGTTTGATAACCTGTTGTCAAAGTATCAAAATATCCCCCGACCAAATTTTTGTGTATTCCCTCTTTGTAGCAAGGTAATAACAATATCGTACTACAATAAATAAATGTTACATTCGAAGGCTTACCAAAGTGGTCACAAAAATATGAGAGGTCAATAAAAAGATCAGTTTTGGAAAGTGTAGAAATGTCTGTGCCTTTCAGGAGATCTCGATTGAAAAAGGATTTTCTCTATAAATACTAGGCGCGTATTGTTGGGTTTTTTCCGATCGATCATCTTGTTGGGCTTTTTAGCGGTTAAAACTAACGAAGGACAAAAACCATTAAGGTTATTCAAAAACTTGTTGATTTTTAGATGTAGCAAAAGTGTAATCTGCACATCTATGTTACATGAAAGCATCTACATTTTATGTAGACTCAAATAATTGTTTTATAAAGTGGCCTATTAGATTATTAACTAAAACCGAACCCAGTAGAGAGCCCCACATTTTAAAAGCTTAATTCGATTGATTTAGTCCCTGGTTTAAACTATTTTACAAAAACATCTTCAGAAATCGGCATTAAGTCAAGATTTTCGTGGTACAGCGTTTTGGAGCTAATTTTAAGGACTTAATCTGAAAGCAACGCTAGTAAATTGACATTTTTTATCAAAGAAACTTGGCACAGAATTTTTTATATCTGCCAAACATTTTAATTTTTTTTAGCAAATGTAAGAGTCCTTAATACAGAAACTACATTGATTAAAGGACAAGTTCAAACCATTTTGCAAGCTTCGGTTGGGAAGAGTGAGTCATTGATAAAATAGGTCTGACAGGAATACTGTCCTTGTAAATTTTGGCTGGACCATAGACTCTAGAGTCCAGAAATCCGGATGCTTCCATTCATCACTTCCACTTTGTGGACAAAAAGAAGTTGTATGTGCTCTTTAATTGTTTTAGACAATCACTCATAAAGAATTGGTGGCCTTTCTCAGTTTGCTCTTTCATTATAATATTTGTTAGAATTTACTTGACATGTGTTTCCTTATGCTGCAGCCTTGTTGCAATTGAATACCAGCTAAAAAGCTTTCGATTAAAATCAAAGTAATTTCAATTGCGGTATTTAAGTTGTCTATGTACTTCCTTGAATCTCTTTGATCGGTGCTGTATTACAACCCTCCCTACCCCCCCCCCCCCTTCGTCCTTCAATTCTCTCTACAAAATATTTGGAGTGAGTCCACGAAGTCTACTTCACGAGCATCTTAGCAGTTTTATACTTTGCCTATCTTCATCTTGTTAATTCTATTATTTATTTATTTACTCTTCTGTTATAGCGCTGCAAAGTCTTAAGAAAAAGAGAAACTTTTGTATTTGGGTCAAATTTATAATAACCACATGTAGAAATTTTTCCTTAAATGGCTTGATCTTCGTATAAGTGCAACTCTTAATGATATTCTCATAGATTTATTTGATTTTATATGAGAAATAAAGAAGCCGGCTCTTCCTGTTCAGACAACATTACTAATCTAGTGACAATGCTGTTTCCTATCTTTAAGTAGCTCACATGAAGATCAGATCTTTTATTTAAGGCAAAGAAAAATAGAACATAATATCACCCCCTCAACATAAAGAAACTGTTGAAGAAACCAAATTAATACCAAAATAAATAACCCTAAAAGTCTTAGGTTACCAATATAACTATAACTATCAATTAATCAATTTTCAAAGAATTTTTCGGATGATACACAAAAACACCAAACGATCTTTCCACACATATTTTCTTATCTTTCCATCTTCCTGTTTGCGAATGATGGCAGCTGATTCACTTATCTTTATTACTTTACATTGATTTAATTTATATGCAGTAAAAAGTTTCTTTTCTTTGTTGCACAAGTACCGTATCAACGTCTTTAAAAGCCGCGATTTTAACCTTGTGCTTACGGTCGTACGGTGGTTGCCTGTTTTGTAATTTCTTTTTCAACACCATCACAAAAGTGGTAAACTATTGCTCGAGTTAGTGGGCATAAATAAAGGACAAATGTCAGTATCACTGCCATTTTCATTTAAAGTCCCTCGGTATAACTACGCCTTTAAAATGTACTGATTTTCTACAATTAACTTTGTAATATTAGCTTTATTGAGGGATTGATTTAAGATTTAAACTTCATCAGACTTTTGTCTTGTTGTACTGTATATGCTACACAGGAAAGTTTTTAAAAGACAGTAATACCCAGCTGTCGGCTGACATCACACCGATCAGGCATTCAGTTACCTGTTTTGGTTACAAAAATTATGCTGTTACACTGCTTTAGGATGTAATAAATATTTGCAATAAATGGTCCTTTGAGTTGTATTAGTGTATCCGAGTAAGTGCATTAGTGCATTTAAATGTTTATTAATTTTCTGAAAGGTACAAGAGTCCATTATATTCATCCATGTTTCACTCTCAAGAATAATTGGAAGTGTAATATTCTTAATTGTTATGTAGACATTTCGCAAGTTATTGTTCTTAACATTAATTACACAAATACTGTTAATTTGATGGTCATTCTCCTCATCTGACGGATCATAATTTGTGTGTGTGTGTGTGTGTGTGTGTGTGTGAGTGTCATCGCAGTATTTACAAATCCAACTCTGATATGTCCGATTTTTTTAGCATAGGAGACATTTTGATTTGCTAGCTAGGCATTTGAGACCATTCAAAATGTGTCCAGATTTGACAATACAGTAGTGCCTTTATGATGTTGACTCAAGTAACTCTTGAGTGTGACTTTGTGAGACTAATTGTGTTCACGTCAGCAGATGAAGTGTTCGTTTTACTATCAGTACTGCATGGTTTTCAAAAACCTTCTATGACTCAACAATAGATTATATATCGTCTAAGGTCAGGTCAGGTGGTTATGACAGTCGCCACCGCAGCATCCCAAAAGGACAACCAATTACAATATGGTCCCTTGTTATTTCACAATTATTTTGGTAAATACACGTCTGACTCAAACTACATAAAGCTCTAAATTATCAATGGTTTCATCATCTGATGGTCTTGCACGGAAAAAGAAATACCTACAGTAAATGATGTTGCAATTCACCTCAATTATCCACGACGCCTCTTCGATTTAGGTTAAAGAGAAGCAAGCTTACAGATGTCTCCATGACATAGAATTCGATGACAGAGAGATCAACAGAATGTAACTGGCAGTTACCTGCGGCAAGTGCAGCAGTTACTATCAACATTTCCTTTGTTTGTCGTCATATCAAGCCAAAATATGTAAAAACAACAAATCACAAAAAATCAATTTTACGTATAGTAGAAGATTAATGTAAGATTGTGGCAGGATGTAGCTGTTACGAATCGTACATCTCGTCTGCAATATAACGTTGTAGGCACCCAGCGATCGGACTGATCTATCGATTTCTGATCGATTTCATGCCAGCAAACGATTAATCGATCATGCAGTTGTGATTGCGATCGATTATTTTTAGGAGAAATTATGAATTTTCCGCGAACTTTCGCGTAGAAATTGGTGAAAAGACGCATTTTCTTACTCAATCTTTTCTTTCTCAATCAGGAACATGCTGTCCGCGCCATCTTGCTTTTCAAATCTCGCAGGAAATCACGATCTCGTTTGTCGCGCATGCGCATAGTGATCGGCCACTAACACTTGTGCGCAGCCAGCGTCTGGTCCAGCGAGAAACTATCAAAGCTTTGCAGACAATACTCAAATCATATGTACACTTTTATTCTCAACAATGGATAGGACTCCAGTGGATAATCCTGGATTAATCCTGGATGTGTCCAGAATGATGTATGGAAGTGGTTTGGTTTCTGGAAGGTCAAAATTGGTAGAATTCCCAAAATTGAAAAAACAAGGTTGTTTGCAAGATTTGCTTAAATGCATACATGGAAACACTGTAATTTCACTGCGCTGCACCAGATCCTACCCAGTGCAGACGCTACATGTTAAACAGTATGGCGGTGCATCTTAAGGCAACTCCAAGTAACGATCTCCTACATCGGTCATTTCCAAGCTTTGTACAATCGATTATAATCGATTAATCAATAGTCCTGACAGCCCGATAATCGACTTGCTACTAAATATTAGAAAAGCGATGCTTCATATTCAGACAGCCGCATTGAGCGGGAAACTATGCTGTTTCCACCATTAAGTATTTCGCCTGAAGATCAGGTTTTTAAGTAAAGCAGAGGAGGAATGAATAGCATAATTGTTTTATCTGAAAGCCAGTTTGGCCTAAGTCTAATTTAAGTATGAGCCAAATTTTCTCAGTGTCAATAAGCTACTCTAAAAGCTGTAGGAATTGGTAGGAAGTCTAACTGACACCATGGAAGACATAAACAGAAGGAAAGGACTAGCACTAGGTGTCTACAACAAGTTGAAGCAAACGGTATCGATGAGACGGAGAATAATTACAATCAACACAAACATTAAAAGCACATTTCTCTAAAACAGCGAAATATGGACTTTAACAAAAGAACTGAAATTCCACATAGATGTCTTCCAACGATTATTATTGAGAAGTGTGGTAAACATATATTAGCAAAACAAAGCAATATATATATTTATATCAAAGAGGCAATACAAGACCATAGAGTGTAGAAATAAGAAGGAGAAAGCTCAGATGGTTAGGCCATCTACTTGAGCTTCCAGACACATCACCGGCACAGCAAGTATTAAGAGGAGTACTTAGCCCGGTGCAGCGACCAAAGGGAAAGCCCAAAAAAACTAGCTCTGCATAATACTTAAAGAGCTGCTGAACGTGACTATAAATCTAAGTGCAAGGAGATTAGGTAATGTGATGCATTTAGCCAATGACAGGACTGTTTGGAGAGGCATTGTGGGACGCGTTATGTCCCAGTAAAGACGAAGTGAGGTATTGAATGATGATGATGTCTTGCTTCCAATTTAAATAGTTGTTTGTTTTACCACTATCCCACAGAGATGACAAAATGTGTAATGATAGCATATTTTCGTAATGCGGCAAGGTCTTTGAAATAAGTCAAGTAAATTTGTTTACTTTTATTTACTTCTTATTTACTTTTATTTACTTGTTATCTACTTTTTATTTACCTTTTGTTTACTTTTATTTGTTTTTTATCTATTTTGCATTTACTTTTTATCTACTTTTTATTTACTTTTTATTTTACTTTTATTTACTTCTTTTTACCTTTTGTTTACTTTTATTTATTTTTATTTGCTTTTTATTTACTTTTTATTTACTTTTTATTTACTTTTTATTTACTTTTTATTTACTTTTTATTTACTTTTTATTTACTTTTTATTTACTTTTTATTTACTTTTTATCTACTTTTTATTTATTTTTTATTTACTTTTTAATCACATTTTTTACTATTTTTTGTCACAGCAAATTTTTTTCTGTTAACGAAAAGGCTTCCCAAGCTGCAACTTTTGTATGCTTGCCTGATTTGTTCACATGTTTAGGTGTGGGAGCACGCATGTTTAACTCTCCTCCATTCCCGAGTGATATCTCACTAACAACAACTTTGGAAATAGACATTTGACCGTACCATTGTGCCCCTTTTCCAAAAGGACCAGTTAATCCTTCATGTCCTTGTTAGCATTTTTTGGTATTAAATACTTTCCTCAGTCTGAAGAAATCAAGGACTACTTTCTCATG